>RPOG01002339.1:0-97783 GCA_008086565.1 Thalassoma bifasciatum
CCAAAAATGCCGGCTTAAAAGGAGCAGATGAGGAAAGATGACTTCACCGCTTTACTGAGAGCAAGAGAGAGGGAGGGAAGGAACATGACGGAGGAATAGGAGGAAGAGAGAAAGAAAGGAAGTTCATCCTTAAAAGGGCAATGGCCTTTCAGCAGCTGGCTCTCCCTGTCGGCGCGTCTCTTCCCCTCACGTCCAGTTTTGAAGCCCGGCCTTATTTGGGTAGAGCTGCTCCGTGTGGAGACAGCAGCCAGGCAGCGATGGGTTCGGTCAGCAGAAATTCTCCGAATACTTTCACCACATCACTGCTCACTCCAAGTGGAAACAAGGTGCTGAGCTGAGAGGATGGGGCTGATGGGATGGAGGGAGAGATGGAAAAGAGGAGATGAGGATCAGAGAAATACAAAAATGTAGAGAGGAAAAAAACGGGGTTATTAGGTTGGAAAATGGGAACAATTTATTCAAAGATTAATGTAGAGATGGTGATAGAACTAAAATAGAAGGAAGAGAAAGAGAAGAAGGAGAGGACATTGAGGTTGAAAAGGCAGATTATGAGAGTGAGAAGGAGAAGAAGAAAGGATGAAGAAGCTGAGAGGAAAGGCGATGAAAGAGGCAAAGTGGGAGAGAAAGGAAACGCTGAAATGCTGAAAGAGACAAGAAGGCAGTAAAGGAGGGATGAAGACAGAAGTTAGGAAAGCAAGATGAAGGAAAAAGTTAAGGAGAAGTAGTTAGGGAAGGAGAGAAGAGGATGGAGTAACGAAGCAAAAAGGAGATGAAACAAGGAAACAAGAATAAAGGAAGGATAAATGGAGGAATGGAGAAGGGAAGATATAGAAAATGAGTTGAAATGAAGAAGGGGGGAGAAGTAGAGAAATAGGAAAATGAGGAAGAAAAGATCAAAGTAAAGAATGAAGTAGAAAGGGCGAAAAGCAAAGAGGCCGAGGTTTGATGGGCCAAGAGGAAGGTAGAGGAGGGGGGTGAAAAAAGAGAAGGTGAGAAAGAAGGGAAAACGGTGGGGTAAAGAAAGAGTGAAGGAGAGAAGGGACAGAGCTGTGAAGGAGAAAAAGAGGAGTGATAGATTGATCATCAGTATCATAAAAGTTCTTTGTCTTCAGAAAGCTGCATTCAGTGAATGTGTGTGAGTGTGTCACAGACTGCTCTGTGTGACATTTAAAGATTGAGTTTCATATGTTCATTCACTCACTCACTCATTCATTCGTTCATTTTCTACCACTTATCCTGTTCAGGGTTGGGGGTGACAGGAGCTTATCCCAGCAGTCTTCGGGCAGGAGGCTAGTTCACCCCAGACTGGTCACCAGCCAATCACAGGGCTTGTTTCACACTTTTAGATCAATTTTAGTTCTTGGTATTTGTGTAATGAAGCTTTTTCAAACATCTGTTTCTAAAAAAAAAAAAAGAAAGAGAAACCTGTACTGTACAAACAGAAGGATGGCATGGCAGCTCCTCAAAATGAGGCCAAAATATTTGGAGTCCTACTCCTTACCCCAGACATTACACTCACTGGCCAATGGGATAAAGCCTAAAGTCTGCCTCACCTATGTTAGCAAATGAGATGTAGGTATGCATTTTTCTCTTAACTCTTATACTAACGTTTAACCATATTTTAGAGATCAAACATTAACCTCATGGCCCTGTGTGAACACATCTACTGCTGGTGAATTTTCAGATGGAGACAAAACTAGCATGCACGTGTCACTGAACATTTTTTACAGACAAAAACCTGTTGTCACTGTTCTGACAGACATTTGTTGTTGCATGGTTTAGCTACAGACGTGTCTGATGCTGGTGATGGTGCATCTTCAACAACAATTCTATCTGAACATCTGATCTGAGCGTGGACATCCTTTTTGTGTAGACTCTGACTCTGAAAACATTATCAGCACAAGACGTCGGCATCAGGAGTTATAAACCCAGTACTGACTGAATTAATTTACAGTTATACAACAAAGTTGTTGATGTGTGTTTGTGCATTCTTACAGATGCTTCATTGAGAGGAGATTGTAAATTTGAATAAAGCTTATACAATTAATATAAATAAGTCATAATATATGTATTTATGTTAAGATTAAAGTTCACCCTCTGACTAATATATTGGGATATAGTACATTTGACACATCCCCCCAGTATGCATAGAATATGAATCAATGGTCATTAGTGGGATACAAAGGTCACCTCAGCTCTGCATCACAAATCAGGTATGTTGTAAAATTGTGATAGCCATGATCAAGGGGTTGATCCAATATCCTGTGTATACATGCACATTCATGCATAGTTCTGTAGACTTGCTTTGAAATGGTTTTACCCATAAGTGTTGTGTCATTCTCACTCAAGTCTGACAGCTCTGCAACACTGAGCTTCTCTGGTAAGTTCTGAAACTAAAAGTCCTTTCTAATTCCCTGGAGATGTTCAGAAAAATGACCATACCACTGTCAAAGATGTTAACATGAACCTCCTCTCCTCTATATTTCCATTTTTGGTTCAGTAATTACAAGCAGCATACTGTGGCAGTGGTATTTCAATTAAAGCCTACTTCAGTCACCTGTAACATGAAACCATCCAGATGTTTCTCTTTTATTGGGTGTGTGGGTTTATGATGGATTTTCCTTTTGTGGATGATTTTAGATGGAGATTTGAAACGCCTTAAAAAAATAAATGAAAAAGTGAAAAGAAAACCACTTTTCTTTTAATGAATTGTACTTGTGTCTGCAAGTAATCTGCTATAATACATTACTGCTTCTACTTTAACTCATAGACTGTATAATGAGTGGACGTAACGACGTTGGGCTCAAACTGAAGCCTCCAGCAGATGCCCCGCCCCCTGGTGTCTGGCTGCAGTATAGGTCATAAGCCCCGCCCCCTGGTGTCTGGCTGCAGTATAGGTCATAAGCCCCGCCCCCTGGTGTCTGGCTGCAGTATAGGTCATAAGCCCCGCCTCCCCATGTATTCCAGATATGAGCCGGGAAAACTTTTAAAAATTACGATACCTCGTAGAAACGTTTCTCTCATCTTTACGCTAAGGTAGTATGAAGATGTCATCTGGCTGCATGGTGTTCAGGTGTTTTTTTTCCTGAGAAGTTAGTTTCTCATTAGTTATTGGACGTTAAAATATAAGTTTTAAGATATAAGTTTTGTTTTACGATAGTTGACAGCTGCCGTTCATGAGTAGTTTTTATCGGGGATATAAGAAACTTCGGGAAAGAGCCAAAAGGAGACTAAACCTTCTGAAGAAGAAGAAGAAATAAATATTTTTATTTCTCTTTTTTACTTGGCTCCACCGGAAATTCTCTACTGCGCAGACTCTGGCTGCACAATGGCGGCTAGAGAAACAGGGTTTGTTGGCTTCAAAAACTTAGAACAGTGACAGGCGGAAGCACGCTGTCCATTCTATATACAGTCAATGCTTTAACCGCTTTGTATGATAAGTATGAGAAGACTTGTCTTCAAATTTGCACTGGAAATTGAAATAAAAATACTTTGATGTTCTTAAAATTTTTAGTCATAATGTCCTAAATTACACATCATATAATAATTTAATTCATTTTTTCCCTGCTTATAAATACATCATCAGCTTGTTGGTATGCTCCATGATTGATGTTATGGCACAAAAGATCGTGAAAAATTGGTTTGGACAGATGCCTACATTTAGTTTGTTTTTTTAATTATTTTTTTTCTCAGTGTACATCCTTTTCTATGTTTCTTGTGTTGTTTACACATGTTTCTCTCTGAATAAGATGTAAGATATAGTCAATTGGTGTATCCAGTGTTTCTCCTAAAAAAATTTGCTTTTGCGCAAAAAAAGTTACAATGAACAATATCTAATTAGTCTCCTATACCGTAAGAATTTCATTTAAAACAATTTTAACCAACTGACCCAAAAATAAAGAGAAAACATTGATGTCTATGGTATACTGACTGCTCAGTACAACAAAATGTTATATTGCTTGAAGGAAAATGGGCTGTATGGTCGAGTAAACATGAAGAAAGCCATTTCTACAAAAGTATTCCACTTACAATACCCCAATCAGCACAAGCCTCAATATTTCTAGAACAAAGTCATTCAGAGTGATGAGACCAGCATTAAACTTTTTCACCACAACCATAAACGTTACATTTTAAGGAGTCAACAAGGCCTCTGATGAAAGATACATTCCATTCCTACTGTGTAACTAGGGGGGGGGTCACTGATGTTTTGGGGATGTGTGAGCTACAAAGGCTCAGGAAACTTGGCCAAAACTGATAGGGGGCTGAAATGCAGCATTTTATCAGACAATACTGGAGGAAAATTAACCTTTGTCAGCCTAGAAGCTGCGCACGAGACATACTTAAACGTTCAAACACGACATTGATCCAAAACACAAGGCCAAGTGGACCTGCCATTGGCCACAGCAGAATATTTAATAATTAAGTGAAGGTTATTGAGTGGCCATCTCAGTCTCCTGACCTCAGTATCATTGAGCCACTCTGGGGAGATCTCAAACCTGCAGTTCATGCAAGACAGACCAAGAATTTACAAGAACTGGAGGCTTTTTGCTGAGAAGAATGGGCAGTTTTACCATCCGGGAAAATAAGGACCCTCATCCACAACGACCGCAAAAGACTTCAGCTGTTAATTATGTTAAAGGGGAAAATACAAGGTATTAGGAACTGCGGTATGTAAACTTTTGATCAGGGTCATTTTAGTACTTTCTGTTGTCAATATGATTTAAAAAGAGGAAACAGTTGTTTGTCAATAAATGTCTTCACCCAACCACTAACTGTGAGTGAAAGAAAAGTTTTTGTGTTATCATTCATATTCTGTGAGAAAAGATCAAGAAATCATAAATTCCCCTGGCGTGTGTCAACTTTTGAGCTCTACTGTAGCAGCACTAAAGAGTTGCACAAAATGTTTTATGCAACAGTTGTAAAACAGCAGGAAGAGCCAGGGAGAAAACGCCGCTGCTGATTTCTCTCTGTGTGATAAACTTTACTTGAGTGAATGGATGTGATGCTACACAGTTTGTTGTTAAGGAAAAAATAAAATTAAAGCCCCATTCAGTTTCTCTTTACTCATTATTGATAATCAAAGAGCCTTGAAAAGAAAAGCATGTTTTTTAATCAAAAGTGAATCATTTAAATTAACAGCAAGTCAGAGATTTATCTGTTTTTGTTAGTGCATGTGTGTAGAAATCTGTGGGCCATGTGTATGCAGCTACATGTGTTTATGTGTGGAATGGAAAGAGACAGGCTCAGTCTGGCTGTGGTTTATAATAATTTGTTATGAGCTTCCATAAAAGGTGCATGTTTACTCTTTTGAAATATTGCAGTCGTCTGAATGTTAGAAGCAGTAGAAGCAGCAGCATGTTCTGAGACGCTGTTATCATCCCCAGACCATGTCCAGGACTGAGGCTGCTACTGTTTCCATTCATGGACTATGAGCAACTTTATGTGTATGAGGGTGAGTGTGTGTGTGACAAGAAAAAATGAATACACTCATCTCTTCCAAATATCTTTTCTACACATTTTAAGGAAACAGTCACTCTTTATTTGGAATTCAATATCATTTGTTGTGAATGTAGTTTATTGGCATTATTTTAATGAAGCAGATGTGTTCAACCGAATGAACAAGCCGGTTTTGTTGATTGATGACATACAAAAATATCATTTTTCACACATTTATATATTGAGCAATGTCTAAATTCTTATGTGCAATCCTCAATCCTGTTTTTCTCTTCTGAATCTATTGAACTGGTCCAGTCTTGGCTCACAAACCTACTTCAGGAGGATCATTGTAGAGTCATTTAAGATCATGTAAATGGGAACAGTATGTCCAGCTGGTGTTTTAATCAGTGTATTTAGGGTATGGGTACAGCATATAACCAGTGAAGACATTGTGCGACAGGTGATTACAGATTTTCCTGCCAAACATCAGTTCCATATAGACTTGGTCACCTCTTTGAAGCTCCAGTACTACTACCTGAAAGCATGCACAAAAATATACGTAAGGTTTCAAGTTATAGAAGTTATAAAACCACGTCAAAGTCTCATGTCAAAGTTTACCAGAGTGGCACTGTCTTCAGGATCCTCACGATTATTCTCCCACACACCACTTAACGGTACACCGTTCCACTTCATTTGGACCTTCAAATAAAAGAAAAAATATATAAGATTCTTGCTTTTGATAGAAACTGGTTTTAAATTACTACAAAAAAGTCCTACTTTGTGGTAGAGACGCCCATTTGTTTCCACAGCTGAGACAACGGTGGCAGAAAACACATAAACACCTCCACAAGGAGCAGTAAAAACACCTGGAGAGGAACAGAAATGTTTCGGGAAAGATTTCTAAGAGTGATCTACATGTGGTACAGTAACAGTCCTGTAAGTTTATCTGTGTGTATGTGTGTGTGTGACATACCAAGGGTGGGGTTGTATCCATGGCCTTCGTTTAGAATGACAGTACCGTACGGGATTGGCACATCAGTGCTGAAGATACCAAAGCAACCTTCTGAGGATTCAGGGTAAGATTTTTGCTCCATTCTGGCTGTGAAGGCAACCTTACGGCTTTCTGGGAGTAAAAACGAGAACATTTATAGAAGAGCAAAGCAAGTCAGCTACAAGTATGTGTATGTATATATATGTATATGTATTTATTTATGTATGTATATGTGTGTATGTATATATGGGTATATGTATGTACGTATGTATGTGTATATGTATGCATGTATATGGAGGTGTATATGGTTATTTACCATAGAGAGATATAGATAAAAGGTTGGCCAAATGTTCTTCTTATACAATGTTAGCTTGTTTGTCACTATTAGTGGGGTGAAAGACGTGGTCAGTTGGCATAACCAGTGTTTCTCATTAAAATCTGATTGCCAGATTGTTTAAAAAAAAAAGTGACCATGAATATGATGTTATCAGTCTACTACATTGTAAAATGAAATTTAAAGTGATATTAAATAGAATGACTATTCTCTGAAAGTCACAAAAGGTTGACTCTCTACCCAGCCTCTTGAAGAAATTACCCAAAGATACTCAAGGACACTAAAGTAGCTTCAAAACCCATAGAATTATTTAAAACACCCCTTTTCTGTAAGAAGTGTAATTTTCTATTATGGCTACAAAAGAAATGTGTTGAAGCCCATTTTCAACCAAAATGGAAAATGAAAAACAAGATTTGTTGAGCTTTTTTTCACACACTAGTGAAGTTTTGAGATAAAAAGACAAAATTTTGCAATGAAACCAAATAGACCGTTATTAATTGGAACTGGAGAAGGGGTAGAAACTAATAAGTTTTTCTTCCTTGCACTTCTTTTTGAAAATGTAAAAGAAGGTAATCAAGTGGTTTAAAGTTTGTTTTGTTTTGTTTTGTTTTGTTTTGCTTTAATTGCAAAGATTTTTTTTTCTTTTTTCTTTATTAATGTTTTTGTTGCTTCTTCGTCTTCTTCTGATTCAACACGAAATTGCAAGGTTTCTCTGTTTTGATTCCGTTTGCTTCTTGTAATTCTTTTACATTTTTCAAAATAAACATTTTCATTCATTCATTCATTCATTCATTCATTCATTCATTCAAGTCTGACTCTATCACTTCTGAATGCAGATGTGTTTACCTGTGAACTCCAGTACACTGGATTTCAGCTTGTAAAGGTCCAGGAATAGGTGTGTAATCTTCTCGAAGGTGGTGTCCTCCAGGCTGAACATGTCATTGGCTGCACAGCAACAACTACGCTGGCGATTGAAAGTGCAGCTGCAGTCCCAGGAGTCACAGGTCAGAGGGCGCTCCAATGACACTGGGAGATAGAGATGAGATACATTAAAAGGCCAAAGCGAGGTTAGAGATAGTTCTGTGACAGGCAAGCTCAAAAAGCAGCACAGATGTGTGTTTTACACAGACCTTACCCTAACTTTTTCATTAAATGAAAGTAAACAAAGAACTTTTTGGGATTGTAAAATATCCAGCTGTAATGTTTCTGCTTGTGTTTCTTACATGCGGCCTCTTTCATGGTGTCCAGGATGTTTGACTGAGCCTCCACGCCTCTAAAGAGCAACAGCGACCTCAGCAGGAACAGAACAGGTAACAGCAACATCTGAAAAACAGCATCAGTACAGAAGTGACCATGGATTCAATCTGCAGCAGAGTCAAGGTAGGGAACAGGTATCAAATCTCTACTTCCACTTTACTGAACATCTGCTGGTTGGTAAAAATCTTCCTGTAGGTTAATTCAGATCTGTTTCCAGAAAAACTTTTTGAGCTCTAAGTTGACTCAAACAAGTGTGTCAAAGGTTCTCCAGTTAGATATGTAGTACTTCATACCTCAGCCTCACAGTTTGCTGAACTTTTTGCCAAATGATTTGATTCCTTGTGCACAAATGTACCGTTAGGTTGAGTATTTCTTATAGCAGAGGATTGAGAATCACGTGACCTTCAGATCCTGTGACACAAGACTGATTAAATAGTTAGAGATTTCAGTATGTATAATGACAATCTCAAGGGGCGGTCACACTGGTCGTTTTAATCGTGCTGTAGTCAACATGACCCCACCCCCCTCAGCGCCGTTCTAGTGTGGTCACACTACTCTAATATGAAGCAGACTTAAGCATGATTGCCTACACAGGCCATATCACTATGAAGCGCCTGTTTACAAGCTACATTCTCAACAGAGTCAGCACAGTTGAAAACACAGAAAACATGGCTACAACTGCAGTTACTTTCTGGTCTATGTTAAGTAGTTTTGGACCAACAAAGCCCTCAAACACCCCACCATTGTTTAAAATGATTGTCTAGAGCAGGGGTGTCCAAACTTTTTCCAAAAAGGGCCGTATTGGAAACTGTGAAAATGGACATGTCATAAGTCAAACATGCTTGTGCTGTTATTACAGACCTTTGAGATAAAACCAAACATGGTTCTAACAATTTTATGGCAGGATCAGGATCTGGACATTATCACATTTGTTTATACAACAATTATAAAAACATTTTAAACACCAAATATCTCTGATCCTGCATTCTGAACAATTTTTTTGCTTCAACTTTTGACTTTTTTTTGACCATTTCACATCTTTAATTCAGATTTTTGGTCCTCTCATGTATGTTGTTTTGTTTTTTTTTAATTCTAAACAATTTGTGAAACACATTTTGCATCATGCCAAATGCAATTAAGTGTCAGCTGTAAAAGTTGTTGAGTTTTTGCAGATCGTACAGAGCTTTAGCTTTATAAACTTGCCTATGCACAGTCCAAATCTTTACGTTACCAGATATATTAAGATTTATTTCAAGCACTTGACAGAAACTGTACATGTAAACAGTTAAAACATGATTAATTCAAATGACAAAGCTAACACATGGTAAGATGAGAGCTGGGGGCCACCTGAAAATAGACGGCAGGCCACAATTGGCCCCTGGGCCGTAGTTTGGACATCCCTGGTCTAGAGAAATGGTTGCAGTGATTATAGGTCATGGAGTATGAATCATGTACGTTCTACTTCTTTGTGCTCGTGCATGAATTGAACTTCAATGAGGCACAACTCTCTAAAACAAGCCAGTGGAATCAGGTTTACTTGTGGTCACACTGACCAAAAAAAGCCAGACTTAAGGGTTGAAATGTGCTTAAGCATGTCATGATTAACCAGTGTGACTGCGTCCTTATTGACTTATAAAAACATAAGGTACAGACACATCCCTGGAGGTGGCCCATTTTGTCCGTCAAGATTTTTGGGAGTTTGTTTTCTTGCAAACTTGAAATCTTACAAGACTTTTTAGGCCCCAAGTTAACAGTCACCTTTTTCTAATTAGAGACTGAAATCCTGGCAGTCAGAAAACATCAAATGCCATGAAAGTTTTGAGAAAATGAAAAGGATCAAAAAGGTTATAGAGAAACAGAAGAATTTGAAGACTGCAGCTCTGAAGTGAAGTTATGTATATCTTGGTTACAAAGTCGGTTATTCAATCCCACTTTCAACAGTCACATGCTGAAGTGTTTTTGGGCGAGACGCTGAGCCCCAAATTATACCAGGTGGCATCGTCAGTGATGTAAATAGGCTTCTCTTGTTTGTACTAATGGATACTTTCAATAAAAGCCTCTATCATTGCTGCATGAGTGTGGTGGACTAATGTGTTCACACTTCACTACTTGATAGAGAAGAAAACATAAACACACAATTATATAAAAAAGAAAAATCCAGTCTCTTCTTGTAAATCAATCTTGTTCCACCTGCTACATGTCATCAAACACCATCACTCCATGTTCTGCAAAAGCATGCCACATCTTTTTTGAAGGTGGCTGCATGCTTTGGTGATGTCAACCTAAATGATCCTGGCTCCTCTTTTACAAATATACAGTAGGTGATTTCTTGAATAAATAATTCAAACTTACTGTTTTCTTAGTTTCTCCTTCTTCTTGTTCTGAAAGATTAAGTCAACTTCTTGAGATGTTGTGAAACTGAGACCAAGTGTTTTGAGCAGGATATACTTTTAGCATCAAAGCAGGACAGGTGATCCTCCCCGCGATGAGGTTACATGACAGAAGCTCCGCCCACTTTCAGAGCTGAGACACACAAACCTCACCTTCACTCAGCAGCCAAACACTGACACTCAAATAAGGTCAGTACATGAGGTCAGGACGTTTTTCTTCTGATGTGAAAGAAGAAGATTCAGTCACGTTGTAACTTTCAGCAGACATTGTTTGGATCATAATACTCCTTAGTGGGGCAGCAGTGTTTTGTTACTTCCTTTTCACAGGACACCAGCTACTGAAATGCTGATATGGAGAATATTGTTTTCAGGTCCCAGAGGGTTTAGAATTGAACAGACCAGAGGACACATAGAGCTGATAGGATGTTATCAGTTCATCGATACAGTCCTACATCTCAGAACAATGAGCAGCGCCCCCTGGTTCTCATGCTCTCACAGAAGGAAGTGAGAAATGACACCACATTTACCCAGAACTGCTTTTATTGGATTAGTCAAACTCAGTGTTGTCTGTGGATATCCAATAATCATAAAGATAGACTCCAGATTTATCAGAGAGAAACAATCATGTCCCATGAGCCAATACTTTCTTATTAGTAGGTCTCACAGGTGTTCAGAGGAGCTGGAAAGTGGCGCAAAGTTTTATCCTGTTTTCAATCAAAGGTCAGAACGAGTTCTTGGAGGAAGTATGAGCTGTTGTTCATGGTCGGGGAAAGAAACTAGGAGACTCTGCTAACCTGATACAGATATTTATCACATGAGTGTTTGGTTGTTCTACCTCCTCTTGATAGCTCAGTTAAAATGGAACTTGACTCTTTTGGACTCATGTTGAACAGGAAATGTTCTTCTTATACAATGTTAGCTTGTTTGTCACTATTAGTGGGGTGAAAGACGAGGTCAGTTGGCATAACCAGTGTTTCTCATTAAAATCTGATTGCCAGATTGTTTCAAAAAAAGTGACCATGAATATGATGTTATCAGTCTACTACATTGTAAAATGAAATTTAAAGTGATATTAAATAGGATGACTATTCTCTGAAAGTCAAAAAAGGTTGACTCTCTACCCAGCCTCTTGAAGAAATTACCCAAAGATACTCAAGGACAATAAAGTAGCTTCAAAACCCATAGAATTGTATAAAACACCCCTTTTCCGTAAGAAGTGTAATTTTCTATTATGGCTACAAAAAATTTTTATTGAAGCCCATTTTCAACCAAAATGGAAATCGAGAAGCTAGATTTGTTGAGCTTTTTTTCACACACTAGTGAAGTTTTGAGATGAAAAGACAAAATTTTGCAAAGAAAAGTCAAAATTGCAACTTTTAATCCCATTATTTTGGCAATTTATCACGGAATTTTGACTTTTTGGGTCAGAAATTAGAATTTTTATATCTCAATGTTGTCTTTTTATTTCATAACTTTGAATTTTTAGCTCAAAATTTTGACTTTTCTCACGTAACATTACTTTTTATCTTGAAATTTCGACTATCTGCTGCAAAACTTATCTCAAAATTACTACTTTTTATCCCAATATATGACTGTTTAGCTCCAAATTTTGACTTTTAATGTCAATGCTTTGACTTATTAGCTCATTTTCACTTTTTCATAAAATTTTGATTTTATTTTTTAACTCAAAATTTGTATTTTTATCCCATAACCTTGACTTTTATCTCATAACTTTGACTTTTTAGCTCATAACCTTTTTATTTAAACACAGAATTTTGGCTTCATATCAAAATTTGACTTATTGTCAGCGAAAACCTCTTCAACACCTGTCTCAGATATAAGACAGAATTAGCCTCTCCTCCATGTTGACTGTTCGTTTCTGGCAGTTTTCTGTCCACCCATAAAAATAATGCACATCTTTGTGTAGTACGTAAGAGGTATCATTAATTTATTTACAGATTTCCAGACAAAAGTCATATAGGCAAGTATAGATATAGCTATAGATAAGACAAACTGTTAGACACTTTTTTTGTTTGTTTTTTCATTTTTCACAGTAACATTAATCAATTGAACACTGTCTCATCACCTCCTTGATTGTGTAACAAACCCCAACTGAGACTCTCCCATTTGCCCTCATGTTTGTCAGTGTCAATATTTTAAAAGTTCAGAAGTGAATAAAGGACACCTGTGTTCAGCAGCTACATCCATTCTTTCTAATCTTCCTGTTGTTGTAGCCTGGATTTTCACAGCCATTTGTCACTGTGCATGTTTTTCCTCTGGTATATTAGATAACAGGGTGTTACCTGAGCTCAGGGCTATCTTCAAAAACTTGTTGGCCTCTGGGATGGTGTATTGTTCACCTCTTTGAGATGACCACCTGTGTATTTGAGTCCCAAGTCAGCTGGCCTGGTTCTTCACTTTGCTTTATCTTCTGGAGAGAGGCCAGGGTGTATCACTTGTCACGTCTGCTTTTCACACACTTCTTCAGACAGATCTGACGTGAAGACAATTCACCTACGATGAAATGGTGACGTGTACTTTGTCCTGACCTCAGGTATGATTTCAAACCAGAGCCTTAAATTACAGCGTAATGGTGCAGGGAAAAGCCTTGGCTGTCACTTTCAGATTGAGCTTATGATTTGTTTGTTTCTGCATAGGAGGGGCTAATTGTCTCAAAAGTGACAGCTGCTCTATTTTCTGTATCATTTTTTAGTCAATAAAGGGGTATTTGGATTTTTATCAATATCACTTTTTAAGTATTTTTGACCACTCAGAGCACTTATGCACTGCTGCTGCTTTTTAGGCTGCCTTACATGAACTGCAGGTTTGAGATCTACCCAGAGTGGCTCAATGATAATGAGGTCAGGAAACTGAGATGGCCACTCTAGAACCTTCACTTTATTCTGCTTTAGCCAATGGCAGGTCAACTTGGACTTGAGTTTTGGATCATTGTCATATATAGAACGTCCAAGTCCCATGTCCCCTGTCTCATGTGCAGCTTCTGGGCTGATGAATGTAAATTTTCCTCCATAATCTTTTGATAAAATGCTGTATTCATCTCCATCAGTTTGGACCAAGTTTCCTGAGCTTTTGTAGCTCACACATCCCCAAAACATCAGTGATCCACCTCTGTGTTTCACAGTAGGAATGGTGAAACTTTCATCATAGACCTTGTTGACTCCTCTCCAACGATTATGGTTTTGGTGAAAAAGTTTGATTTTGGTCTCATCAGTCTGAATGACTTTGTTCCAGAAATTTTGAGGCTTGTCTCTGTGCTTTTTGGCGTATTTTAAGGATACGTTATGGCATTTGTGTAGAAATGGCTTTCCTCAGGCAACTCGACCATTCAGCCCATTTTTCTTCAAGTGCCTCTCTATTGTGCATCTTGAAACAGCCAGACCACATTCTTTCAGAGTCTTGTATTTCAGCTGAAGTTATCTGTGGGTTTTCCTTTGCATCCCAAACAATTTTCCTGGCAGTTGTAGCTGAAACTTTTGTTGATCTGCCTGACTGTGGTTTGGTTTTAACAGAATCCCTCATTTTCCACTTCTTTGTTTGAACACTGTTTATTGGCATCCTCAATTCCTTGGATATTTTTTTTTATATCACTCTCCTGTTTTATACAGTGTGATCATCTTTCCTCACAGATCCATTTGCTTTCCCCATGACTCAGAATCCAGAAATGTCAGTGCGGCACTGGATGAACGACGCAAGGGTCTGTTGGGAGCTCAGAAACTTGCTGACCTTTTACACACACACACTGACTACAAGCTAATTGATCACAGGTTCAAACCCATTTGTGTCAACTTGTGTTCATGTTATCAGGCCAAAATCACCAAAGTATGTAAAACTTTGATCAGTCATTTTGGAAGTTGGAGGTTTCTGTTGTCACCATGATTTAAAAAGAGTAAACGCAGTTGTTAAAAAATGTCTTCACCCCACCACTAACCATGAGTGACTGAAAAGATTTTGTGTTATTATCATATTCTCTGGAAAATGGCCAAGAAATCATAAATTTTGCCAGGATATTAAAACCTATGAGCACAACTGTACACAGTATAGGTCAAGAGTAACTTTATCAACCAGGGAGCCAGGCTGTTTGAAGGGCTGCAAGGACTGATTTACCAAAACAGTAGATAGATCACACAAGCTGAACTTGTTCAAGATGAGAGATTAAAGGTGGAGTTTAGAAGGCAGATGAACAATCTAAAAAATGTCCAGCCCTGATGAGGCTAAATGTGTTTGAGTCTATGTATTTATAATGATTACAGGTTAGCTGCTTGATGTTAACTGCCACCATTGTAACCAACAAACTAAAAAACTAAAAACCCAATTCTTATTAACTCAAAGAATGCATTAAAAAAAGAGCCAATAAACATACCTGAAAACACTCAGGTACACAGAAAAAAAAAACAGGGGCCAAAGACGACATGATGTGGAACTGGCACTGAGTTAAATTTAAAGCTTTGAAATTAAGTTCACCATGATTTAGCAAAATGCAATAATGTTTTTTTTTATTTTTTAGATTTTGTATAAAAACATCTCAGTGACACAAAACATCATTATAACAGTGTCATGTCGTAATTTTAACTAGATCATATTGCTTTCTGATTAACTCTATTTCTGTGTTGTAGTTACAGTAATCTGTAAAATCTACTCAGAATAATGTTTTTTCTTTTTTTTTTTTTACTATGTTCTATTATAAAATTAACAGTTCGGTTGGTGCAGTATTTAATAAAATCTGACCATAAAATAATACACTGTTTTGTTGTTTTTCCATTTACACTTTCTGGCTGTTATAGTGTTGAATTATTTTCACTTCCCAAGTTTAGTGATGATGATTCACATAAAAAGCCACAAAGTGAGATTAAAGTGCTTTATTCAAATGTATTACACATGCAATAAATTTCAAATCAGTGTCTTAAAAAAACAAACAAACATATTAATCAAGACTGTGATGAGGTGTATCAAAAATAGAAAGCAAAGTGATGCTATAGTTTCACTTTTTCAATCTCTATGCAGGCGCGAGCGAGCCCTGGGGAAAACTTCTCCGTCTGCTTCATCTATTTCATCATCTTTTTACCGTGAAAGTTTATTTTTGTCTCTATAGTCACATTAAAAAGGTACAAACTAGCAGTAAAAAATAAACATAATCATCCTTTGGCATATTGAGCTTTCATTCTTTCTTAAGATTTCTATAGAAAGCATTCAGACATGAACCAGCTGACTACACCTCCTTGACTTCTCCAGTAGCATGGAGCAGGAAGACACTGAAAGTGTTATAGCGGCTGCTGTCATCACAGAGGAAACATCCAGCAAGAAGAGCAACAGCCACCGTCTCCCCTTTCTGAAGCTGGAGAGCAACAATGTGAGCAGATTGGTCCTCCTGGTCATTGCGGTTTATGTCTATTGTCCTGGCTATGGGCTTAGAGTTAACCAGCAAATCAACACACACAACCAGTGAACTCCCTGGAGCTCCAGCATCACTGTAGGCAGTGACGGTGATGCTGTAGACTCCTGAGAAGGGAGCAGTGAAGATACCTGTGCTTGGATCATAGCCGTTATTCAGGTTAATGAAAACATGATTGTATTTGAGGAGTTCGTTGTCAGGAAATGGCCCAATACACTCTTGAAAACCATCGCTTGCTATGGCGCCGGAGAAGGCAGCGCGGTGATCTGGATGTGCAGAGAGAGAACAACAGGTCACAGGTGTAAGAAGTTTAAATGTTTCATCTATGAAGTGCTTTAAATCCAACATTTTGATGTGCCCACTTACTTTTCAGGATGTTAAAACGTTCCTTTGTTTCCTGTAATTTATTTTCAAACTCAGTCAGAGTCTGGTTCATATAGTTAGTCATATTGTGAACCTCCCTGATCATCTTACAGCAGCCACAAGATCCCTGGTCTGTCCTACAGACTGGATAAGAAAAACACATTAATACAGTGCATTAACAAGTACGAAAACATCTAGAAAAACTGATTATATATCCGGGGTTACTTACCTCTGGATGGGTCCAGTCGGTCTGGAGAGTCCCATGTAAAACGGCTGAATCCAACAGCTGAATAAATCAGGCACAGCAGTATAGAAACTACATGAAAAGAAGAAGGGAGAAAAGTTTACATGAGATAAGTTTCTGAATTTTTTGATCTTCTGTAAGTGTGCTGAGCCTCACCTTTCATGTTGATGCTTCGTGAATGCAGCTCCAGGATACAAAGTGCTGATCTGACCGGTGGTGAAAGGATGATGGGTATATATTTTTCACAAAACCACTCCCTTGTAACTTTTTTTTTATTCCCACTCTTGTTATTGCTCCACCTTGTTCAGGTCTTTTTTTATCCACCCAAATTGGCCTTTTTGACTGTAACTAAAGAACACTTTATTATCATGGTTGTGCACTCTCACTCTTTAATATCAAGCACAAAGGGACACACACCCTCTGGGGCTTCCTGCAGACAGTAACAGGCCAGATTTCATCTTTTGTTTGGAGCAAGGTGTTTCCCTGCAGACTTGCAGATTTTCAGGATAAATCAGATCATTTTCATGCCTTAAATCTTTTAATTTCTCGACATAAAAAGCTGTATATAGTGGATTAATTACATAGTGGTTACAGTAAACTCACCATGCCATTTTTAGTGTTAAACTTTAGGATATAATGTTATTTTATTTTATTTTATTTTTGTCTTTCTGGAGCCAGATGGTCCTTGTCTTATTAGTTGTGGATTATGCAACATTGAAGATTTTGAAATAAGAATGAAGAATCTTGATTAGACCTGTGTTTTCATTCAATGTTTCCTTATTCTTATTTTTTTAAATGTAACTTTGAGTGTGTTTTGATATGTAACCTATGTAGTGATTTCCACGTCAGAGTCATGTTTGTTTCTGAACACAGTCCTGTCAGGGAGGCCACAGATTGCCTCTGTCCATTATTAGTTATCAGCTTTTAAGCTAAAGTTATCAGCTCTGTACCTTTAGTGCAGAGATTTCATCACATTTTAATGATACAATGCACTGCCAATTGTCAAATCATTAAAATTGTTGCAGTTTATGCTCAGTAACACTATCATGAATCTGCTGATCGATTTGCTCATCTGAGATAACATCTGAGTGTTAACTGAAAAAGTGTTTCTTGTATTAGATTTTAAATTGCGACATATAAACAATGGTATATTCCAGTATCAGCATTTGGTATGGTGTCTTTAGACTATTTTGTTTCATCGTTAGATATTTTAAAAATCTGTAACTGTCTCTAAATCTGAAGTTACTTTTTTGAAGCTTTTTTTTCAAGGCATGTTACTATAATATGCTTTACAATCTACATGTCTCTGATTTGTCTGAAAGACAGTATAATATGTTCACACTGCTGCTGTTCTCTTTCAAATTTGTAAAAGCGATTCAGACCAACAGCTGACCTCTCCTAAATAAAAACTCTCCCCTCTGGATCAGCATCAACAGACAATAGTGGTTCAAGTTCATCACAACAGATCAAATCAGATTTTTTTTTTTTCCCGTTGCCAAGCGCCGCTGAAACAGGGAGCTTGTTTCAGCGTCTCTGTCTCTGATCTTCTTTTTTTCTCCTCTTTTTCTTATTTTTAGTTTTGTATTTAGAGCCTGTCTTGACTTTTTAAGGCTCATTTCTTTGTCATGGACACCAAAGAAGACTGTGTCTGCAGTGGTGTTTTTACTTTTATTTTCCTGTATGTGTGTGCAGAGATTCTACAAATAACCATGGTTGCATTGTTTACACACAAGATTTCAACTGTTAGCACCCTGTAGCATGTTGATGCTAACAGCTGCTAGACCCGATATCCCCCGTGAGCTGAGGATGATGTGCTGGCACTGCTTTCTGCTTAGAAGAGTTCACATCAACCTGTCCTTTTGTCCACCATTATGGGAATATAAGACCTGTCTCCAAGAAGATAGAGGAATACCAGAGTAGCATCGTGCTATTCACATACATGGCTAAAAGAGCTAAGTGAACTAGTTCTTGACACCCATCCCTAACACAGGGTACAAGAGAGTGAGACTGATCAAACTGGTAAAGAAGTTCAGTTCAGTTCAGTTCATTTCTTAATTTCCAGTTACTTAGATGTAGATTATGTTTAGAACATAAACTCAACTGACACCATATTGTTGCTTTGATATAATTGAAGATTATGAACCTTTTTTAATTTTCTCTGGTTTAATAAGGGACATGTAGTCATTTTGATATGATGACTAGAAAGTGTAGATCATGAATGGGTTTTACTTGATTTCATTTTCTCTTACTTCTTTGTATTTGCTTATAATATATCTTCCTTTCTATCTTCTTTTTATGATCTGTTCTCATCATTTTTTTCACCTTTGCTCTCTGTACAGCACTTTATGTTCAGCTGTGGTAGTTTCAAAGTGCTTTATAAATGCAGTTGGTTGATTGGATGGATCTGCTGATGTAAATTTATGAACATCCTTCAACAAAATTTAACAATGAATAAAAATAAATTAAAGTGTCACTCAGTTATATTAGATTAAGTAATTTTGCTGTAGAGGATTTACATTTCTCTTACAGTTTTACACCGAAACTGAATTTTCAGTTATTTGTCAAACCTGTAATATAACTTCACTACTTTTGTATTGTTATTGTATTTTTTACAGGTTTTATGTAAAGCAAACTTTATTTGCTTGGAAGCACACATTTGTTTCACTTATTATACTTTCATGCAACTACAACTTCATTTAAATTTTCCAATACTTTTTTCCTTAAATGGTTCCCAGTTGTCTTTTCTAATTCTGCACCTTTGAATAGAACTTTTCAGTGTATGGAAATTATTTTTTGCTAACTCTATCAACATGCAGCTCCATTACTGCTGAAATCAGCAGTGAAAAGTATTAAATGTCTACTTATCTTATGTGGTGATGACTCATCTCTCTTTTTTTAAAATTAAGCGTCGCCAAGAAATGACATTTTTTTTGTAAGCATGGTTTATTGTTCTTCAAAACTTTGGTAAAGCATTTCTGTTAGACATATTTTCCAATACAGGTACCAATGCTTTGTCAATTAAAGATCAATACAAACAAGATACTGAAAATTGTGAAAAATACATCTCAAATTTGATTCAAATCATGGTTTATCTGTTGAAGTAATTAAATCACATTAATCAGGGGGGAAAAAACAATCATGATGAACTAAAACACAATTACAGATTTGTGATAGTACAAAAATTTAACAACGATTAGTTGCTTCACGTTCATAAATAGCTCACAGAGTGACTGAATTGAACAGATTTTCTCCCAGATTGGTTGGAAGTCTAAAGCAGTGACATGTGCAGTTTTACTCAGTGGCATAAAGGAGATAACCAGTGAAGACGGTCATGTGACTTTTATCATCACAGACGATACAACCTGCAGGCAAAGTGACAGCCACTTGGTCCCCTTTCATCAGTTTTGTCACTATGACCTCTGTTGAACTGTCTTGTTGGTCGTCTTGACCGCTCTTCCTGGGGAGTGAAGACACCACTTGTCCGTTCACCTGCAGATCAGCACAGGTGGTGGTGCTGCCTGTAGCGTGGTAACCGTAGATAGTGACGGAGAGACTGTAGACCCCAGAGTAAGGTACAGTGAAAATACCATCGTACTCACTGTATCCGTCCTCCGTGTTGACGAGGATGTGGCTAAAGATAATGATCTGATCGGTATCAAAGGGACCAATGCAGAAAAAAAGTGAGAGGTCGTGTAGGGCGACAGAGAAGACACTGTATTTCTCTGGGGATAGAAAAGAAGACAAAGAAAGTCAAAGTCAAAGAAGTCTGTCAGTTTTTATTTCTACTTCATGGCCTGTGCTTTGTGGGTGATCAGCTCTCACCTTTGGTCACATTGCTGAGAGTCATCTCTGTGCATAAGTGCAGCTCATGGAACAGTTCACCAATCATAAAGTCAAAAAAGCTCGCACACCTTTCCATCTGCTTCTTCATCACACAACAGCCACACGTCTCCAGGTTCCCCTCACATCCTGTAGACACACACACACACACACACACACACACATTCAGGCAGTTAGACATTCAGAGGTGGTTGAAAAGTGTATAAAGTGATTGTGGAAGTGACTTATTCCTCAAAAGTCTCTCACCATACATATCTTCCAGCTCCTCCCTGTCTGTGTCTTTACTCTCTGGCCAGTCAAATTGAGCCTCAATTAAAGCTGCATGCAGCAAACACAGTAGTACGACAGCTGGAGGAGGGGAAAAAAGAAGGAATTTCAAGAAAAGACAGAAAAGGCTTTCTATAAATTTCTGCTTTTGTAACAGACAAACTGAGAGGGAAATGTCAGCTTTTTCGATTTTTGGATACAGAGAGCCTTATTAGGGAACAGCTAATTTATATAGCCACACTTTATAACTCAAATAAATATAAATGATGTGAACTTTTTATTTTGTGAAATTTAAGTTTTAAAAACTGTCACAAGACTTTTACTCAACCAAACAAAAAAAACGCATTGTTTGCAATTCCCCACTTTAAAATCTGAAATCTAAACAAGTGTCTTTGTTGAATTTTTTGGTGAAAATAAATGAATAAATAAGTAAGTAAGTAAGTAAGTAAGTAAATAAATAAATAGTATTTTTCAGACTAAATATAAACCATATTTACATGATGAGTCCAGAAAATTCCCCATTTCAAGACTAGAAAATACAGAAAGTACACTGAAACTGCTTGAAAATCAATTAATTAATCATAAATAAATAAATAGATACATACATAAATAAACCACATTTACATGATGAGTCCAGAAAAATCCTCCATTTCAAGATTACAAAATACAGAAATGACACCTAAACTGCTTAAAAATCATGAAAGAATATTCCTATAAGTTTTTTTTTTTTTTTTTAAATCCTTTTCTAGATTATTCCAAGAAACTAACCAAGTAAATCTGTCCAACCCAGATCACGCATTAACATTATTATTATTATTTTTTTTTTTTCTTTACAATTAACAATCAACAAGTATAATTTTCCTTAATATCTTGATATATTTCATTGTCTGGACTTGTCATGTAAATGTGGCGAATTTAATAACACTATCACTTACTGAGACATAAACTCAAGTTTGGATTTCAGTATTTGCTGTGTCCTTCTCTGAACTATAATAAATATCTGCCCAATTGTCTTTGAAATAATCTGTTTAAATTTATTCTCACCTTTCATGTTGATGCCAATAAAAAAAGCAATGACCCAGGTGTGAAGTTTTGCAGGATGTTGGTGCTTAAATATTTGTGGGGAGCCCCTCCCTTATCACAGCTCATTTCTTTATTCCTCCTCTGCACGTGTTGCTCCTCCTTGATGTTTTATTTACTAATCTCCTCCCTGTTTACTGTTATTCCAGCTTAATGTGGTGATTTTGTTCCTGGCATTACTCTGGGTTCTCATTTTCACACTCCCATTAAGGCTTTGACACTTCTGAGTGAGACTTTTATTTAGATTTATTTAAATCTGTTGCTGAGTTATTACATCTGCAGGCACAGGTGACACTGCATGCAGCTTTAATCATGATATATCTGTCACTTTAACTTTAACTGTGGAGGAACTGATTGTTCACATTAGATAAAAGCAACATCTTTGACCATATATTGGATTGTCTGCACCCATGTAGACTTTAATTTCTCAACCATTTTTTAAATTTTTTTTTTGTCTTTTGGAGGTTTATCAATGATTGCCCAGTATAATTTAGTTTGACAGTTACCAGATTTAAAAACCAGAAATACTCCATCTGTCAGGAATGCTGAGAAACACACTTCACAACATTTTTACTCTTATTTCACAGCAGTTTTATTTAGAAATGTACTTGAATGTAAACCCTCTGTGGGACAAAACAAAAAGTGAACCAAACATGGATAAGAGTTCAAAAGAGTTACAAACAACAGTTAAATAAACGGCTACAAACACTGCCAGCTCTGAAAGTTTGTGTGTATCTCTCAGACCTTGTACATGTTGGTACAAATTTCAGAGTGGCTGTGTTTCTCTATCTTAGTCAGTAGCGTAGAGCAGGAAACCAGAGAAAGTGTTATAGTGGCTGCTGTTATCACAGAGGAAACATCCTATAGGCAGGTTGACGGCCACCTTGTCCCCGGCCTTCAAGTGAAGGGCAAAAACGATACTGGCACTGTCCTCTTGGTCCTGCATGTTCCTCTCTCTGGGTCCAGCCTTTAACTCTCCGTTCACCAACAGACCAGCGCAGGCAGCCAAGGTGTTCCCAGGAGAGCCGGCGTCACTGTAGACGGTGAGGGCCAGGTTGTAGACCCCAGAGCGGGGGACGATGAAGATGCCTGTGTTTGGATTGTAGCCCCCGCCCAGGTTGATAAAGACGTGTTTGTAAGGGATGAGTCTGTCGTCTCTGAAGGGGCCGTAGCAGTTCAGTTTCGGCTCATTGGTCAGAGCCACAGAGAAGGCGCTGCGGCTGGCTGCAGGTACAGAGCAGAGGAGAAAAGGGTGGATGTTAGTGGGGTCAAAGTTGAGATTCTTTTTAAGCATTTATAACAATCTGAGTAAAACTAAAAGCTCGTAACTTTAACAGAGCCTTTGGGTTATTTTGCAGTTACGCTGTTGAATTTACAGGATGTATTTTATTCCCATAGTTTGACCCTTGTTTCATTTGTTATGATGGGTACATGAAATAAGAACATGTACAGCAGTAAACCATAGGGGGGAGCTCTGGAAATCTTAACTAAACATGGGTTGGCTGTTGTTCCACCCACTTTATACAAGCCATGGTATGGACTTCACATGAAAAAAAAAAGAAAAAAAAAACCAAAAACATGAGCAGACCTTTGCAGATTTATTATTGACTCTTGTAATATCAATTTTATTTTACTATGGGAAAATGTTGTTTTTTGTTTTCATAATTATACTAAGAAAGAAGTAAAATGTTACTTTTTAACAAATCTGTTTTTATTTCAAGCAAAATTTCATATTCATTAAAGTACATTTTCTTAAAAAAAAAATGGAACTTTACCTTAAGCTGATCACCAAATCTACAAATGAAAAGGCGATTAAAACTATTGACTTTTGTCGATAGTTATGTATAACCTTATATATTGTACAATGAACATCACCCCTGGCATATGTTCTCTGTATTTTTCATGTATGCTGTTCCCCTAAACTATTTTTTTCTGTCAACTCTTTTAAATAAAACTGCTGAGACAAAAAAAGAAAAAGAAAAGGTAATAGTTTGGACCTGAGAAAACCAGGTCTGTAGACAACCTCCAAGTGGCCACCACATACATAAATCCATCAGTCGAAGAAAACCATTTAACTACATGTAAAGTGTGAGTGTGCCATTCTGCTTCATTTCTATCTACAAAGTTTGCACACGCGCTGCACTGGTTGAGATTTTCAGTTGTAATTGAGATCTTCAGCCTTTGCTTTTTATCCAAAATATTTTTCCATGTTGCAGAAGAAAATTTAAAAAAGATAAAAACTATTAATTTAATCCTACTTGGACTGCACAGTTGTCATTTGATTGAATTCTATACAGACATTTGCAACATGTAGCCTATGCCTCACTTTTGAATTGAAAGCTATTTGCAATCATTATAGTTGTTGTTATGTGCATTAGTTGAACATGTCTTTGCTGGAAGGACGTTTAGATTTGTATCCAGGAGGCTTTGAGATGCTCTGACGGTGTTTCCTCCTCCCTCTCCTGTGCAGCTCTTGTGTGGTGTCTCACCTCTGACATTATTGAGGGCCGTCTTTGCTTTCGTCAGCTCTTTCTCCAGCTCAGTGATGCTCATGTTGAAAAACTCCTTCATCCTGTGAACCTGCTGCTGCATCAGACAGCAGCCGCAGGACGCCTGGTCAGTGAGACACACTACACACAGAAAAAAACCCAACAACACAGGGTTAGAGGATTCAAGTAGAGACATTAAAATTATCCACAGACTGCAAATTCCCTCAACTATCTCTCACCATTTGTTGTAGAGGGATCAACACCTCCAGTTCCTGTGTTTCCAGCTCCATTCCAGGCGTAATCATTCGCCTGGATAAACGCTACTTTCAGCAGACAAACTAATAAAATAGCTAAAAAAAAGAAGAAGAAGAACATAAGAATGTGTAACCAAGCCCAGATTTGATAAAAACAAAAGTATTTCTATTGTTGCATTAAGTTATTAATAGAAACTGTTTTTTTTCTGAAATCTGTAATCTTACCTCTCATGGTGATGCTGGTTCTTGAAGGGCAGAAGGTTGTGACTGACTGATCCTGGGTCACACCTGTGTGTATATATATATGTTTCCAATGAATTCAAGGCCTTGAGCTTTCAGCAGCTCCTCCCACTTTAACCTAGTCTTGTCTTCTTCCCCCCAACATGTAAAGGTGTATATTGGTGTACGTTTTCTTTATCATTGCAAACACATGTATACAAAAACATAGCCTCCAGGCCTTTGTGTCATAGATGTAGGTCAGGTATCAACTGTCCTCTGAGGCAAAGCGTTCACCTGTTTCACAGTTCCCAGTAACATCACAAAGAGTGTTTTTCCTGTTTACATGAAGAGGAAGTGTCAGTCAGTGTATCAAACACAGATGGATTTAGATGCTGAAAATTTTGAGTCATGTGAATCAGTTTGCCAAGTTTAAGGGGAGTCATTCCAGGTTTAAATCCGTCATGTCTTATTCAATCTTCCTGCTTTAATCAACGTCTGTAATCACATGACACAATGTGCCACTGCCACGTCTAAAATGAGAGCTTCCCTGTCCTCCCATGAGGAGTCAGATTACTTTGATTTGCCAAGACAAAGAGAGGCTCCTAAAAGTTTGAAATGACAAATATAGATGTTTCTTTCAAGTGATCAGGGAGAGATAATAACTTGTGTTAAATAAAATATTTGATGGAACATATATCAGGACACAAACAGAAATTGTTGTATGAAATATTACAAAAGGTCAAAAATCCTTTTCAAAACCTCTTGAGAATACTGAGTACACCACAGAAAACCCAAGAATGGAGAAGTAACTCAAAGCATCTGGGTCACTGCTGTGTTGGAAGCAGAGATAAGATCAGCAGTGCTCAGATTGTTCTTTCAGTCATAGAAATTATAACAATAATATTAATAATGATAAGACAGCTGGGATAGGCACCAAGATAAGTGATAGAAAATAAATGAATAAATATTTTAGAACAGGAGTGTCCAAACTTTTTCCCAAAAGGGCCGTATTGGAAACTGTGAAAATGACCAAGGACCGGCGGCTCTTATGGACATTTTTACTAAGTGAAAGGTACAAATGAGCGCTCTATTGGAAAACTATTTCTTGTCAGTGGCTTCTGAAAAAAAAAAAAACAATAAAAAGCAAAAAAAGGTTAAGTCAAACAAACTTGTGCTGTTATTGCAGACCTTTGAGATAAAACCAAACCTGGGAAAAATATGTAACAATGTCATGGCAGGATCAGGATCTGGACTTTATCACGTTTGTTGACTTTATCACCCCAAATATCTTTGATCCTGAACTATTTTATTCTTAAATTTTTGTCTCTCTTTGACCATTTCATGTCTTGAATTCAGTTTTTTGGTCCTCTCATGTGTTTTTGTTTCTTCTTTTAAATTCTAAACAACTCATGAAACACATTTTGCATCATGCTGAACGCAATTAAATGTCAGCTGTAAAAGTAGTTGAGTTTTTGCAGATTGTACAGAGCTTTAGCTTTATAAAGTTGCCTATGCACAGTCCAAATCTTTGTGAAACATTACCAGATAAACTAAGATTTATTTCAAGCACTTGACAGAAACTGTAAATGTAAACAATTAGAGCATGATTAATTTAAGTGACAAAACTAACACATTAAGATGAGAGCTGGGGGCCGCTTTAAAATAGATGGCAGGCCACAATTGGCCCCCGGGCCGTAGTTTGGACATCCATGGTTTAGAAACTTTCCTCATTAAAGAAACACTTATTATGAGAAAATATGTGAAGATGACATGTTTTAAGTTCTTTTATTAAATTTTAGAAAATTCACAAAGATGAGTAAATGTAGTAGAAAATGGCAACAAAACAACAGATGTCCCTGGTTAAAGATGGCAGGATGTTTTGGGTTGTGTATAAATATCATCTAATACTCAGTCCAGTGAACAAATGGTCACCCCTGCTCCTACTCCTGCCCAGAACCTGAACCCAGGGTACAGTGGGCCGCTGAACTGTGTCTGTTGTCGGTGGATGAGATCAGCCTGGTCGTGGGAGACGCGGTAAAAGGCCAGAATTCCTGCGTGCTGGTCCAGGTACACGCCAATCCTCCGGGCCTTAGGTGAGCCCAGGAGTTTTTCTTTGCCGTCGTGCCAGAAGGAGAAGCCGGTCCCAGACCAGTACAAGCTCCAGGACAGATCGTTGTGACCTAAGCGGCTTTTATCAGTGTTGCCTTTACGATCCATCTCCTTGAGGGCTACGCCAACTGTGATCTGTGCAGAAAGATGGAAGCAGAAGGAAGTGGGGAAAGAAAAGAAGGTGAGGGAGAAAAATCATCTCAGGTGTCATTGTCATTGTTGTTATGTTAAGGAACAGCTTCTTTTAGCCTTTGGGTTAATCAAAGTGTACAGACAATTGCAATAATCCAGATAGAATTGAGACAAGATGTCAAAGGTCAAATAAAACTTATGGTATGGGATGAATTTACATATACAAATGATGATGAAAAATGATAAAAAAGCATCCTTAAATTAATCAAATTACTCCTTTAATTAAACAAAAATGATAGAAACATGATGGTTTGGGTGGAAACTTCACCAAATCTCATTTGGTAAGAGTGGAGAGTGGGACAGAAACAGAAAAGAAGAGGCCTGTGATTTCTTGCTGCCAGGGGAAAAAAAAACACCCGTTTTGAATAATGTGAAGTTGTATAGTCTAATTTACCACAAATTAAAAGTGATCTTTTCTGTAAAAATTATTAAAAAGCAAAAGAAAAAGTGAGAATATATTTGTTTGTGGCCATCAAAGGGATGCAAAACAAAGTTTGAGTCCAGTTTGCAGTCTACAGAAGCCAAATTGTCGTTTAATTTGGGCTCAAATGAAAAAAAGTTGACCTTTGTAGATAAGCCATTGCCTTCACTTTGTTGCTTTGTTGTCTTTTCCAATTCTAATGTCTCTCTTCAGCCACACAATCAAAAGAAAAGAGTAGCTGGCCTCAAAATAATCTTAAAGAAAGATACGTGATGTTGGAGACACATCAAGTCCGTCTATGGTTGTGTCTTCAGTTGATGTAAGCTATGACACAAATAGACTAACTGAATTTCCTCACCTTCTGTCCAGTCCACTCCACCTCCCAGTAGTATGGACTCCCACCCAGCTGCTCCCTACAGAGAACTTGTCTCCAGAAGTCAAAGCGCTCGGGATGATCCGGTGGGTTCAGGTTCTCAGCCTTCATCGTGGCCTTACGACCTCCATCAGAAAGCTGCACGTGACGAAACACCGTGTTGGGGTCCATGGTGGGTTCAAAGCGAACTGAAGGGAGAAGACAAATTTTAGTATAGACCCTGGCATTTTCTCTAAACGTTTAAACCTTGTTTCTCTGCCCTGTGTAGTAAAAAAAGGATGGACTAACATTTCAGTAACTCTCCTCTTGTCTTTGGGTCTGGATTTGCCAGTCCGAGTTTTGTCACAGGAGGTGCTGAAATGAAAAAAAGTTAAAAAAAAGGTGAAACAGGGACAAAAATAAAACACCTCAAATCAGAGCTGGAGGTTTGAAGGATAAGTTGATTATGACTACAAATGTTCTTTTAAAATATTCAGTGTTGGTTGTACATTAGGACCCGGCCTACAAATTTTACAATCTTTCAATTCTATATATGTAATTGTATTTTAATTTTTAAAAGATGAAGCATATTTGATAAATCAATACTTATGTATCTTTTGAAACTTTTTATTGAAGGAGTGTCAAGAACTGATCTTGTCACTAGATTCACCTCCATGTCTTTACTCGCACAAATGATTTTATATTATTCCAAAATGTTTCTGTGTTTCTCTGTTAAAAACATCAAACAATCACAAACATGTAAAACTCCTCTAGTTAGGGAGTGTGACAGCTTGCTCGATTACAAGATACATAAACATGAGGACTTTTAAATCAAGTACATTATTTTTTGGCATACAACAAGATTTTAGGTCTGCTCTTTTTCATTGAAAGTCCTGCAGACCAACTCTACTCTCATTACAAAGACATTTAGGGTTTAGGTCTTTTGCATTACCTTGTGGTTGAGGGGGGAAGTACGGTGAAGGAGGGGCAGAAGCTTCATGTCCTTTAAAGAGAAGAAAGACAACACAGAAACTATTAAACCAAATGAAAACTCATCTCCATGACTTTAAACACCACATATTTGTTTTATTAAGTGTAGTTAGCCTTTTTTTTCTTACCGTGAGGACTTGTAGAACGTAGAGATTGGGATTTTGATGATGACGCATTGTCTAATGAGAGGGAAATCAATAAATAAGGCAAACACTTTTTTTATTTCACTTGAGCCACATGTGGAATATCAGTCTTCTGAAATGACTCACCTTGAGGTCGTGAAGGAGGCAAAGGTGGGGGTTCTGTGATCATCTCATAAACTAGTGAAAACAAGGAATGGGCCATGAGAACTCCCTAAATGTGTTACCTTCTTCAAATTTTATCAGTGATGAAAACTTTGCTTTAGTGTTTGTGTGATAGTGGTTAAATCACTGTACCTGCATTCTTTGCACTGGACTGAGCATTGTAATTAGCTGCAGTCGCACCAGGAGCCTCTTCTTCTTCTGTACCATTGGCTGCTGGAGCCGCCAACTCCTGATTCACTGCAATCAGAAAGAGGTTTTGATTAACTTACAAAAAACATAGATGGAGAAGAGAAGAGAAGAGAAGAGAAGAGAAGAAGCCCTAACCTAATGAGCTGATCTTGGTCAGGCTTTCTTTGCACTGTTCCTTTACTGCCTCTTGTAGTTCTTTCAGGACTGAGCGGATGGATGGTATCTCTTCTTTCTCCTGACTCAGTCCCAACTCTCCTGTCGCACCAGTCTGAGTCAGCGGCTCCATGGTGAAGAAATTCTTGAGAAAAGAAACACATTTGTTGATCTCACAATAAAAACAAACATGACAGGGGTTTTTGACAGTAAACCTTGCTCTTGATTTTTCTCCTGCAGTCTGTTTCCAGCTGCTTTTACTACCTTCAAGAAGCAGATGTGGTCCTGCATGTCAGCCAGCCTGCTCAGCTCCTCGCTCTTCCAGCGCAGCTGTGCCACCTCCTGCTCCATCCTGTTGATCTGCCCCTCCACTTGGCTGCCTACGGAGGCCTCGTGGGTGCTGAGGAGCTCACCCACTTGGATGCCTGTTTGATTTACTTTCTTGATAAGTTCTGAAAACAAATCTGTGCTCTCCTGCACCAGAGCTTGGACCAAAGCCTAGGAATGTTACCGGGGAGGAAGAGGAATTAAGGAAGAGCTGGAGTGAGGAAATAATTCAAAAAGATAAAAATAATATTTTTGGAAAAACTAAATGAAAAAGTGGAGTAATACTAAAACTGTACACATAAAAATCCCAGTGGTAGTTTACCTTGTGTTGGCGGGCAGTGTGTGGGAGAACACTGAGCTGTTTTTCAGTCTCTTTGACTCTCCTCTGTATGTCAGCCTGCATCTGGACAAGCTCTTTCTAAACACACAAAAACAAACCCACTTTTAAAGATAGAAAAACTTAACTAGAGGGCTTCAAACACAGACTCTTATCGTAGAAATGTCCCTAGATTAAACCTGCATCATTGCTGATTTAGACTGTCTTGCCTGAATAGGCCTTTAAATAAGATAAACAACACTTTTCATTCATATAACAGTAAAACAGAGTAAAGCCAGTAGTCGTACAAGTCCTTCAAGTTCAGCTACATTGTGGAACTGCTACTCCTGTGAAAACATTTCTTGATCCAACAGCCATGACCTCACCTTAAACAACATTACAAAAACAGGAAAACTTTCAAGGAGCACCAGTCGTGTTACCTGGTGATATTCTACAACATACCTGTCTCTCCTTCCTCTCCTCCTCTGGTTTGATCACCTTATGTCCCTTGTGCCCATGCTGGCAACACACCTCACACACACACTCTTTGTCTTCATGGCAGAACAGATCCATGGGTTTGTTGTGTTGAGGGCATGTTCTGGGTTCCACAGTGGGAATCTGAGGATATATGCAGCCCTGTGGCTGCGCTGTATCCGGTAGGACTTCCAGGTACATGGGAATAGAAGGTGAGGCAGTGGACGAGCTCTGCTTAAAGCTGTTGGTTCTCAGTTTCTCCATAGCTTCTACGAGCACCGTGCTCTTGGCCAGTGAGGGTCGAGGTTTGAAGACCTGCCTGCACTGAGGGCAGCTGCACTCACCTTTGCTGTCTTTCTTGTCCCAGTGGCTCTGGATACAAGCCAAGCAGTATGAGTGTCCACAGGGCAGAGTAGCTGGGTCCTTCAGGGTATCCAGGCATACTGAGCAAACAAAGGTCTCCTCTTCGGACCAGGCAGAGGCCATGTGGTGATCGGTGAAACACAAACACAGAAGCCTACCTAGTTTTCTTGGAAGTCCAACTCAGGCTTTAGGATGATGCTTCACAAATGGTTTCCAGAACCAGATTATGTCCCTTAGTCCTTGTGGCCTGCCTAAACAAAAAAATTAACTCTAAAGGATGGCAAGGCTGAAATGCCAAGTCACATGAAAAACATACTGCTTAAAAACCAGCCTGGTCTCGGGGTGTGGCTGGTAGAACAGGTGGAGTGAGGAGTTTCATTCATTGATGTCATAGGTGCTTCCCAGTTTCTGAAAAATGACAAAACTCAAAGTTTCCAGAGTTGTGAACACATCATGGTAACCTGAAAAAAATAGTTTTATGATTAAACCAAGCTCATATGTGTACATCGATTAAAATTTGTCTTCTTACATGTGTATCACACTAAAATACACATGCTTAGGTGTGGGCCTCTTTTAGAACAAAGCTGGTTTTACATGTTTTGTGTTTTAAGGATGGGCAATAGGGGACCTTTCTAATTTAGCAACAAGTAATATGTTCCCCTACAAGCCCTGTATATTTGCTGAGAATACTTGCACAACTCACCAACAGTCAACCATATCAGTCGACACTGCACAGTGAGGGCAACACTGACGTGCATGAAGCTACTCGGCGCCATATTGACTACTGGCAGCCGGCTAGCCGGATGAGAGGCTAGCTAAGTAGTGGCATAACTTTAAAGGTGAGTGTGTTTTATTGTCACCTTGTGCTTTGAATTTGGAAAAAGAAATTACTTGAAATCCCCCTCGCTTTGTAGAAGCCGGGTTAGATCCTTGACTGTCCCCAGTTTGACGTTTTGGTTTCGGCCGTTGACAAAAACCTAGCTTTGGTTTGGCTATGTTAACGCTAATGTGCTAGCATGCTAGTTAGCATGCTGTACTCAAAGGAATGATTTTTAGAGCAGAGAAGCTCGTCATGACGGAAACTAGCGGACTCATAACTGATAGCTGAGAAGTCATGGTAATTTGTGTTTATTGCGGGGCGTCTGAAATGATAGTTTGGAGGCGCAGAGCTGGCTGTTTAGTAATGTAACAGATGAGTCAAAGTTTGACAGCGGTGAAAGTGAGTGATGTCAAAGTCAGAGGCTAACTGCTGACCTTTGCTGGACTGGAAACTATTCTCGTTGTTTTTGTGTAGTTAATACAGTTAGACTCTTAATGAGTCATGCAAAAGTGTGTAAGTAGTGCATGTTGAGTGTGGGTGAAATTTAAGATTCGAGCAAGACCTATCACCTCATAATCTGAATGGAGTCTACAGTTGTACATTAGTCTAACAGTCCATGCAGTCAATACAGGCTGAAAAAGTGTTACAGGATCCAGACATTCAGGATCACCGAAAGGTTTTGACAAAATTTATGTGGGGGATCAAATCAAGAAAAGTTAAGTTCCATACAGTTCAATAAGTGATAAAAATGGGAAAATGCAATAATCTAAATGAATAATAGCGTTAATTAAGAATGCCGGAGGGAGCCAAGATTTTCAAAGGGTGCGGTTCTGTGCATTACACCACCATGAATGATGACTCAATTAAGTTTATTTCATGCCGCACCTTTCACAGAGCAAAGTACAATGTGCTTTACACAACATCAATTAATAAAAAAATAAAATAAAATACAATAAAATAAACGCTTCACATGAGGATAAGTCAATCAAGGAAAAAAAATATGTAAACAGTAACAATAGAATGGGATTACAGGTTGCCAGATCTGCCTGTTTCTAGCCCAAACAAAAGATAAAGCCCACCCATCTTTATTAAAAAAAACAAACAAAAAAAAACAGCCCCAATCTCAGCTTCGCCAAAAATGTATATCAAAACCATAAAACCATCACATGCTTAGTAAAGAACCTTTCATGATCACACAACTGCACTATGTAAACAAAGAAAAAGAGTAACACAAACAGGCGCCCTGATCAGCTAAGAATGAATCTGCAACATCTGTTAAAGCAGTCACACACAGTAGAACAATACAGTAAGCACTTGTAAGAATCATCAATTTTCTTCTTTTGAACTGAGGACTATTGAACACAAACGATAATCAGTGACCCTGTCTGAGCGATTCCAAGTGACTAATAGCTTTTTGTTTTTGCCACATAATTGCAATCATTTTGTCAATATTTCCCCCAGAACATTTTCCAGAGAAGTCTTGTGAAAAAGAGCCCAGATTTTATTGAGTAGTCCAGTGCAATGTTTCCTAGCCTTACATGTACAAAGGAGGCCCAACTGGATTGAACACGTCCATTCTGGAAACACTGATCACTGCAAAAAGTCAAAAGCCAGTGTAAACAGATGTGTGTTAAGTTGCTTTTTTAAGACTTACCAGAAGCAGCTGAGCATAGTGAACCAGGGGACTATTCCAGAGCGCTGGAGCCACATGTTCAAAGACACCACTACCTTTGGTCTTTAATCTAACTCAGGGCACAGCAACTAGATCCTAGTCAAAGGATCTAAGGAGCATATAGGTGATGTAGGGATGGAGCAAGTCTGAGATGTGGTGCTTGGTCATGGATGGCTTTGGAAATTTAAAAAAAATGATTTAAATTAAAATCCAAAGCATGAATAGTGTTTTTTTTCTCTCCACAGAATGTTTAGAAGGCCTCTGATCCTGGCATGGCCTTGCCCTACAAGACCATTTTTGAGGGAATCCCACCTCTCTACACTGTCTGAATACACTGGAGCTGCTAGAGGAATCAAAAGGAGGAGATATGAAAGGATCTGTGGAAGTAAAGAGAGGTCACCATTGCCCTCAAAGACTGAATCCACTTCAACACAGTTGTCTTTGTGTCGCCCATACTGTGAAAATCATCAGTTGAGAAAAGCTTCATTTCAAAACCTCATATCCAAGGGCGTTTTATTTAGCCCTCAACAACACCCACCTCAGGTTGCTGCCTCTCTGAAAGCCAAGTCATTTGCTGATTTTCAGAAATGCACTTTTGTGGAAGCTTTGAAGCAGAACATCAAAGCTGTGAGCACTGACCCAAACTTTTTAGTCGACACAACTTGCCTTCAACCTAGGACAAGGCCTGGGGATTCTTGCCAGCCTTCACTTCATGAAACCAGTAAGACTCTATACAAACATCCTCACATCAATTCTTTTAGCAGACAACACTTTCTTAAACCTTTTAGCTCATTCACACAAACACTGTGGATTTTAACCCACTCTCACGGTACACCACACCCCTCCAGCTTCAATTTTTTCCAAAACAGAGCTCTTCATCAGGCTGCTCCGCACAAGGCCGATGGATGGAAACGTTGTCTAACCCTGGAAAATGAACAAAGGTGTCGAAAGCGCCTGGGACCCAACATTAAACTGTATGATCCGGACAAATTAAACAAAAGTCACAATCAGGACCAGGGAAAGAAGCAGGTGAGATGGGCTTCAGTCCTGGTCTGTCTCTGCTCTGTTGAAGGGGAGCCATCTTTTCTCTTCACTCTGCGCTCCAGCACACTGAAGGGCAGACACAAGGGAGATGTCAGGTTGGTATCAGGCTGGAAATGAGTGAAACTTTTGTTATTAGAGTCATATTTGTGTCCTCATTTTTAATTGTTTGCAGCTTTGCAGGAGGAAAAAGTGATCCGTCAGATGAAGATGTCGTGGCCACGGCGCTGAGGGAAGCGAGGGAGGAGCTGGGTGTTAATGTGCCAGCAGAGAGCGTCTGGGGCATCCTGAAGCCTCTCAGGGACAGGGTGAGGAAACAAATGATTTTAGTTTTATTTTACCACTTGGCTGTTTTCTTCACTTCCTTATTATTTCCGGCCAATTCAAAATCTATGATAGAGAGTTTTAACTTTTATGATAACTCAGACTATTACTCTAGAAAAAAACAAATAAACATATTTCATTATCATTATTATCAGTTTGGCTGTGTGCTATATGTACAAAGGCAGTAATCCTTGTCTTGTCTTTCGATTTAAAGAGTGTTTCACTTTCAAGTGTGGTACCTGTCAGTAGTCATTTTTAAGATAAATCCCATGTTTCGGTTTCATGTTTTGCTTTTCTCTCTCTCACTAGACGGGATTGCTCATTGCTCCTGTGCTGGCTAATCTCGGTCCTTTAGAGGAGCTGTCCTTCAAGCCAAATCCTGGAGAGGTATTGATCTTTGCTTTTGGTCAAGTTTAAACATCTTGAGGTTTTGTGTTCAAACATGTTGAAGATTGGGACTGTGGTTTCTGTCTCTCTTTGTTTTTTTTGGTAATAATTTTCCTTTGGACGTTGTTAGAACAGATTCTAGCAAGCAGCAAATTAAAATAAATGTCTTTGTTTACTGCTGAAAGATATCACATTCATGTCTCGCATGTTTAGAGAACATAACAGAACAGATGTATGTTTCTGTGAGATTCTAATGTTTTTGTGCATTTACTTAATAATCTCCCAGCAAATTGAATTGATGTTGTGTTTTTTTTTTTGTCAACTAATGAAACATTCAATCTGATCATCAACAAACTTATCATCTAATACCCCTTTCGTGTTAGTGATAGTGCTTAGTTGGTTCTAATTCTGTTCTCCCTAAGAACCAGTTTGGTTTTCCATCAGCAAAGAGTAAAGATAGAGCCACGTCATTGTGTTGCTGCAAAATGTCAGTAGGTCACTGATTATGTAGCTGTTACAGTTTTCCCCTTAGGTTTCCATCCTACAGTGTGGTGATGGCCGAGGTCATTTGTAAACACTGTTTACAGTTTAATCTACACAGAGATGGACCTGTGTGCTTTGAAAAGGCAGTGATTTTTTTGCTGCGTTTCTTATGGTGGTTGTGACTTTGTTTTTTGACTGTCTGCCACACTGAGTGTGCCTGTCTCTGTGTGCGCTCACATGTGTGATTGTGTGCATCTGAACTCTGTGCACGAAATACAGAGAGCAGAGGGGAACTGTGAACAGTGAACTGTGAACAGACCATGAGACAGAAATGATTTTGTCATGCAGGTAAAATAAATAACAGTAATCTTTAAGCGTTAAGCTTATTTTGTTAAACAAAGGAATAATATTTAGAGATGATCTATGAGAGAGGTGATGCATTACTGCTTTAGTTTTGCCAACATTTAAAGTTTTGAATGGGAAAACTAAAAAAAAAACAAAAAAAACAGACAACCCACTCAGCAGCTTTTCTTTTTGTAAAAGGCTGCTTTTCACAGTTCATTATTGGTCACGGTAACCCCACCCCAGCCCCTCATGTAGGCCCCATTTACCCGACAATGGTTTTAGGGCGGAAACAAAAGTATTGTTGCGTTTCAGCCTCCCGTTTATACAGAAACAGTTCTAGCCGACCAAAAACTCACACTTATGAAAACGCCCCCAAGAGTAGTTTTTCTGAAACGCTGTTTCCGCTGTCTCTGTGTGAACGCAAAGCCGGTGTTTTAGGGTGAAACGCTGATGTCACACTCAGCTCTGTGCATGTGCATTAAACCTCCACTGTGCCATGCGCAAACCGAACAACAACAGCAGTGATCTACTGTTTTGTTCTTGTGCTGCTGAATCTACTGACTGCCTTCTACCAAAACATTCAATCATTGCACGATTTCTGCAATTAAAGAAGAATTTTTTTATATAAACTCCAGATGACTGGCTCACCTCTTCTTCAGCTTCTATACTGTTGTCGTATTTATGGCTTCTACGGTTGTATCGCTATCATCAGCCCTGACATGTGTACTACAGTTTTTGTGTAAACGCAGATTATTTTCATCACTTTTTCCAGCGTTTTAGGGTGAAACTCTGTAAAAAGTTATTGTGTAAACGGAGTCGTGGTCTGTGCTTTGCCCTGGCCCAGCAAAGAGTTGGTGCTTGTTGAGCACCAGGTTTTTAGCACCTGGAGCTGGTTCTTTGTCAGTGGAAACACAAAAAAACTGTGCACGCACTAGCACCAGCTCTTTTGAAAAGGGGTAAAAGGTAACAAAACACACTGCTATACAACTCCACTCTCTACTTGATTTGATTGAGATCTCAGGTTGTAAATTTTCTCTTCTTTTTCTGTTTCCCTGCCAGGTGGAGGAGATTTTCACCTTGTCCCTGTCTCACTTGTGCAACCCTAAGAACCGTGGCTACACACACTTTCGCACTGGTGACAAGTTTGGATACACTCTTCCAGTGTTTTGTAATGGAAAGCACAGAGTGTGGGGACTGACAGCTGTGGCCTTGGACCACAGCCTGAACCTCATTGTCCCGCGTTAGCAGCCTATTACACTGCTTTGAAGTTCATTTTCATTACCAAAGTACATCTAACCAATCATATGACTTGAAAATAAAGTGAGAAAAATGTTCAGTCAGATTTTTTGTAGCAAGAACAATGTCAGGATATACTCTGATACAAAGAATGGCTGTCCATGTCAGTTAATTACAACAGTAAATTATTCTATCCTGGTGAGAATCACACTCAAGAGACTATTTCTTTCACTTCTCCAGTCTGTCAGTGTTGGATGGATTCAAGTTTCTATATCAGGAGGCATAGAGCTGATGTTACTGATAAAGAGCAGGAGCTGGAGGTCTTCCCAAGTTGGGTTGCAAATAGATAAATTAATAATTATAAATAATTCTTACATAAAAACTGTATCTGATCCATGTCTGAAATCAGTCTTCTTGTTTGTATAACTCACTGTCATGTTTAAATTCGTACAATTGTCTGAAATCCATCACGTGGACCACAGTGCTGATGTATTTTAGAAGTTTAGTGAATCTTAGTGAAGACTTCAACTAAATACCTCAAGTTGTAACCAAACCTACAACATATTGTGATTTCCAGTGTGATTCATTATTACCATTTCAATCTGTCACTTTACATCAAACATGGACTGAAAAACACAAGTTAAAGCACATCAGTGATTTTGAACAATGCAATAAATATTGTAATAAGTTACTCTCACAGCATCATTTATTCTTTTGTCAGAATTGACATCTGTCTCTGCACACTTGAAATCACAGCAATAAATAGTGATGAAATATAATTTACAACAGTTTTGATTTCTGTCAACCTTGACACTCGTTTTTTAATTGGATCCATGTTTGTACTGTAAAGACTTCTTTCAATACAGTAACTGTTCCGCAATATTTGTTAACTACAAGCCTCAAAGAGCCAGGTTCTGTAATTTATCAGCATTTGACAGAAATGCCATTGATCTACAGGTCCCAGTTTGGCCAAAAATGAAGCCCCTTTGGTCTTTGCTTCAGAAATCTGTCATGAGTTTAAAGTCAACCAGCATGTGGTTCAACATGTCAGGTTAGAACATCATGGCAGCGAGCACTCCATGGGGTCCAACGAGTCCAAAAGGAGGTGGCAGTTGAACGGCCAGCTGAAGGAGAACAGATCCAGTGCGTGGCTGCATTGCTGCTGAGCGGAGGAGCAGACTGAGCGACACGGCTGTAGGACGCCACCCTGAGGGCTGCACTGGGGCAGAAACATCCCGCACACCAACCTCCGCAAGGGCTCGAAACACGCCAGCTCCATCAGCACCTGGAGGGAAAAAGAGAAAAGGTAAATGTCTGAGTCTGGCATGAAAACTCTTGAAACAAGCTCATTTGAACAAACATAAAATTGTTAAGTTAAGAAGATTGGTTTTACCCGGTATGGTCGTAGAAGTATTGCAGCTTCTCTCTGATCAGCAATAGACAACCAGATATTTGGGAAAGAGGTGAAGTTGTAGCTGAGGCCTTGACACATCTCCACCTCAATGGACTCACACGAAGAAACTGGAGGCAGAGAAAACACAACTCATGTCTATTTTCTATTTACACCTTTGTAATCTTTATGGACTTTTATCTCCATACAGGTCACTTGTAGCAGTTAATACAGACTGCATAATGAGTTACTTGAGCACATTAATTCCTAAATCAGGCAACAATATCTCCTGGATCTGTGACTTCTAAGAAACACTGATCAGGGTCAGAGGTAACTGGGCCTCACTGAAGGTTGGGTAGGTAGAGTTTCCACATCCCTGCTCATCAGCACCATCAGGGCAGTCGTTCCACCCGTCACACAACCACTGCTGCTGGAGACACTCTCCTGTACTGCAGGCAAACTGGCTGGGACTGCATGTTCCTGTTCACAAAAATAAAGCATAAGAGAGAGGATGTGAGGAAGTGAAAGCTGATCTCATGGTGAAGAGGAAAAGAAAATGACTGTACTTTAGACAGACAGGAGGGCCTAAAGGACACATATTTAGATAATGTACTAAAGATTTTCATAAACTTCTATTGTTACAGCTGTTTTCCTCCTTCTGCTGTCTTTAAACCTTCAGTTAAAATGGGTTGAAGTTTTTGTGTTTATCTTTGTTTTGTGAATTTTGTCCTCAGTTGATAGTTATTTTTGCATGAAAATCATCCCGTCTGTGGTCAAACTTATCTAAGGATGACGTGAGGCCCAAGTGAGGAAAATATGTTTTGCATTGATTGTGGTGGCCCTTTAAGAAAAACAGAGAATGAACTGATTTATATGGCACTTTCACTTCTTTTCTGACAACTCAAAGTGCTGTAATATAACAAGTCACATCTACCCATACACACCATGTTTGTATAATGCTTTGCAAAAGTATTCACACCCTTTAAACCTTTCACACTGTCAGGTTATGAGCACAAACTAAAACATAATTAATTGGGATTTCATACACCAACACAAAATAATGCATAATTGTAAAGCTGAATTTTCAAGATTTCTTACAATTAAAAACAGTGGTGTCAGGAGCCAATGTTGACATCAGATCACAGCAACAGTTGCTACTGAGTTCAAGGACTTATTTGGGCCTTGAAGACCTACAAATAGAGCGGAACACCACAACATTTGTGCTGATGTTGTATTGGATCAATAGCCATATTGAACAATACTCAAGCCTGCAATATCTGTATCATATCGGAAGTAGAAAGGTTATATAGGGACACCTCTGATTAAAAATCAAGGGCCCCCAGAAGTCAACTAATAGGTTATAATTCATGTCCCCTGTATGTATATCTGAGGCCTCAGAGGCACATTCAATCCCAATGAAATGCATTTAATCATGTTCTTGTAATGAGACAAAATGTGATAAGTATAAGGAGCACACTGATGGTAGAAGCTGCTATTTAAAGTGCCTCATTAGTGTGAACTTATCTCATTGAAATTCTCAGCCTTCTTTTCTTAAAAGTCACCTGTAACTTACCCTAAAGCTATGAAGCAAGAAAACAAAGCTTTACATTACAACACCTACCTCATTGCTGTAGTAATACAGCTTAAAAACTATTACATAAAAATGATCAGTTTTCTGGAAAATGCTTTTTTTTCTGCCTCAGCAAGTAAAGTCAGTGTCAGTGTTAAATTCTGTCTGTTTCCTGGGCTATTAATCTCTCTTTTTTGCCACATGCAAATAAAGTAAGATTAAAAAGAGAAGGAAAGACTAAAACAAGAGGACATGTAGAGAGAATAGAGGAGAAAAAATAGGAATAAAAGGGAAAAGAAACAACAAAAAGCTCATCTGTTACATAACTCACTTTCCAGGACAGACACAGCCTGGTATGTTAGGTTGAAACCACTGTCAGCGACTCCCTCATCAGCCACGAACATCACCGTCATGTGGGGGCCAGAGGAGGTCAGGTCAGGGGGGAGGGTGGTTCCACAAAACCTGAGACAAAAACAGACGAACAAAAGCTGCATCAGGACATGAGGTGACATAACCTGCTCAAAGGAGAACAAGAGTTCATCCTTATTTAGCCTCAACAGAGAGGATTTCCACCACAAAGGGAACATAGAGCCTCTCACCTCCCCAGCATTCGACCAGCCCCAGGGTCAGCGCTGTCGTGCACCTCCACATAATCAAACTCACACACGTCCTGAGTCTCCAGGCTGAAGTTCCTGAAGCTCAGAGTAATGACGTGACCCTCCTCAACAGAAATGTACCACATGCAAAACTGGTGGGAAACAAACAAAGAGAACAAATGTGAAAACACGTGTTAAAGTTCTGTGTAAACAGTTTGGGGGCAGTTTAATGTTCACCTGCTGGTGAGGGTACGGCTTGGGGTGGTTTGGACTTGACAAGTAGCCATGTGGCCCGGTCTTCTGCCCACCACATTCTGTGAAGAGAAACAGACAGAGAGGATCACTTTAAATTTCTGAGTTTTTCTAATTGTGTTGGTTGCTGTCAGTCTTGTATAAAGTACTTGAAAACAACACCTGAGTGAAAGTACAAGTATGTTACCAGAAGTTGACTTTGGTGGAAAGCAAAGTCACCTTTTAGAATATTAGTAAAGTACTTAGTGTATATAAGGATCAAAAGTAATTTCCTGGTATAAATTGTACTCAAGTATTAGAAGTTAAAGTAACAGTGTTTTTTTTATGATGAGCACTGAGAATTTTTTATAATGGAATTTTTCTTATAGAAAAAACACAATATCCAGGCACGAAAGAAAGAAGCTTGAACTTTTTCAGTGTTGAAAATATAGCTTCTGTCATCATCAATGGTGACGAGCTCTATATCTCAACCTCCATGTGTGTTACATGGAAAAAATACACATCTTTGATCTGGCATGAAGTTATTGACTGAAACCAAAAAGGTGTCTGTTCATCTTCTCAGGAAGTTTGTTTTCAAAATGGGTGGTTTCAGTAATATTCTGAAAAGTGACTTTAACTTCTTCCAAAGTCATTTTCTGCTAAGACACTTTTTGGTTTCAAGTCCTTTATACAAGACTGGTTGTCAGCAGAGCCTGCAGCAGGTGCTTCAATGATGTGCTTGGTGGTTGACATGGCAACAGGCATAATGTCACCAACTTAAATTTCCTCTGATTTAACTTTGAAGTAATGAGTAACAAGAATTACTTTAGGAAATGAGTAAAAGTACATGTTTTATTCAGGAAATGTAGTGGAATAAGAGCAAAAGTTGTCAGAAATGTAAGTAAAGTACAGCTCAGATATGTGAAAAATCTACTGAAGTACTGTAATGAGGTATTTGTTCGTTGATACATACATACAAAACACTGGTTGCTGTGTTTAACTTTGTCCTCCTGCTCTCACCTTTGTGTTTGTGGCTGCAGTTTGCCTCATCCGTCTGGTCCTGACAGTTTGGATGACTGTCACAAACAGACACAGGAAGTAGACAACGACCACTGTCACACATGAACTCATCTTTGTAGCAGCTTTCTGAGAAAACAAACAAGGTAAACAAGTAAATTCAGATTACTTAAAACACTGAAGAGGAAATAGAAGTGTAAGTGCACAGATGTGTGGACCACTGACTGTGTCCTGCTTGTATGGCCTTGTACTGAGCAGTGAAGCCGCTGCCTGAGATGCTGCTGTCAGAGCGGAAAGTGACCCACACTGTGCTGCTGTTGGTGTTGACTGTTGGTGGAGCTACGTTACCACAGAACCTGCAGGAGGAAAGGAAAGATCTAAAATAATCTTAAGCTTTTACTCAGGCAGTTTCTCTCAAACTCAGCTGGAGCCTGATGTTGAACTTTGTGTGGTTAAGTCTTGAAAGTATTTGAGAGCAAGTTACAGTTTTGAATTCCATGAATCATGTTACTAAACTTCCCAAGAATGCAACCAGGCTAAAGGATCAAAGTGTTTCTGTGTGATGGAAAATTTTAAGACCGCTTCAAGAATTTTCTGAGTAAGTAGACCTTTAGTGCCACCTGTTGACAACTTGAAGTAACAACATGAACCATAGTGATGACCATTACAAGAATACACGACTTAACTCTGAGCTGTGTGAAGTCACTGACATGTTTTGATTTTCATATCAGCCATTTTTTAACACTCAAATTCAAACTTGGTGAACACATAAGAAAACATATGATTATTTTGCTCGTTCTTTAACAGATAAGTTCACAAAGCATGAACAATATTGAGGTCATCTTACAACAGAAGCAGTTACTTTCCTAGAAGTTGCTGTATAAATGTAAGAATCAGAATTTCCAAAAGCTGTGCAAGTATTTGATTCATGTCTGAGGATTCACTGAGGTTTTCTAATGTAAGGTTTGTATAACAGAACACCTTGAGGGTATAAAGCATTGTGATATATAACTTTCCTGCCCTGAAAAAACCTCATAGAAACACTGTATTTTTCCTTACTAGGCAACTTCATCACCATTTCTCAAAAAAAATAAAAATAAAAATAATAATAATAATGATCAGAAATGGTGTACATTAATTGATTTTGACATTTTTGCTGGAAGAACTACAAGAAATGGGTAATTTTGTCATATTGTTGAGATTTATGACAAAAATTCTTAACAAATTTTCAGTTTCAAGACATTAGTTGTACATTTCTTCCCAATCAGGTCATCCTATTGAGTGAAATCATGTTTTCTCCAAAACAAGTGAACTTCATTATAGTTTTTCCACCAGTAAGGCCAATCAACTGGAAAGTCACCCTGTGTTGGTAACTTTTGAATGGTTTCTCTACTCTGTACAAATCCTAGAGGGAACCCCATTAAGTTTCTCTGCTACAAGAAAACCCTGGATGGAACTATAGTTCTCAACAAGAAAGTTACAGAAGAAGATGACACAAGATTCTGATCATCTCTCCTCTAAATTTTTAAACTATAAGATCCTCCTTTTTAAAAATAATTATTGTTAAGCGATATCTTCTATGAAAAACATCTTAGCAGAAATAACTTCATTGAATTTTCTCTGCGTGGGAACCTTACACAGCTACATTCTCATATATTTCTTCACTATACAGTGTTGAAAGAATTTTATCAACTTGAGGACAAAGTGATTGATGAAAAGGAGCAGCTGTGACCGACCTGGTAACCACAGAGTTCTGCTCTTTCTGCTCCTGCACCTCCAGCCAGTCAAACAAACAGGGGGACGGACCCTCGATGGTCAGAGAGGAAACGTGGATCTGGACCAAGAGGGGGGGCGGGACTCTGATCACCCACACACACAGCAGGTTTGGTGGGTAAGAGCCAGGATGGTTTGGAGAATTAAAACTTCCCTCAGAGTCGGTCAAAACTCCTCCACAGCCTGAGGACAGAAAGACAAACCTCACCTGAAACCTTCTTTAAAACCTGTCAGATAACATGTTTACTGCAGAGGATTTGTTAACTCTTTAACTTAACTTTACAGGTCCGCAGATTTTATTTTGTTCGGTCAAAATTAGAAAAAAAAAGTCTTTGAAATACTCCTGATGTATTCAACAACTAAGTCAAATTTTGCACCTGAGTTCTTTAAAATAATGGCTTAATTTAATCATAAGTTAGTCACATTTCCCATTTATCTCTCAAATTCTGAGGTAAGGTGACAATTAGTGATTAATTTATTTTAAACAAAATCACAATTTACCTCAAACTGTATGGAGAGTTATTCCAACATTGCCATGTAATTATATCTCCAGAATAGCAAGTGATAAACAGCTGCAAATTCCTTGAATACATTTTGTGTAATATGAAGTTAGCTCCATAGTTTCCTGTCAAAATAGTTACCCTGGAAATCTTAACTACATAGATATTTTCAATTTCCCAACAAGCAATTGATAATTAGCTATTTTTTGTATAGTTTTACCGAGTTCTTCAGTCCCAAGTTTGTTGATGCGTATGAGTGACATCATGTGCAGATTATAGATGAATGATGTACCTTTATAATTAGGCCTATAATCTTTTACATGGGTTTGATAACATGGAAGGCTTCAGGTGTGATATTCACCAAGAATAAGGCTTGTAATTGGCTATTTTTTAGAAGTTACATGCTAATTTTCACCCAATTATCAAAAAATTCAGCAGTAATTTCGACAAAATAAACATAAAAGTTTGTCTAATTATCACCAAACTATGATGACATTTGCAGACCTGTAAAGTAAATGATTCCATTAGACAACATCATAAAGGATTATTTGGTTGTGTCTCGTACGTTTGTCTGACGGGGGGGTCCTGGTTGGCTGTGGTGAAGTTGTACTCTCCTGCTGACTTCTGTTGGTGGGGCTTGTGGGTAAAGAAAGGGTCACTCCGTCTCCAGCACTTATTGGAACTGTGGGGCTTGTGGGCAACAACTGATCGTCCACTTCTTGGCCTTTTATCTCTACAGTGAAGACACAAAAACCTGTGACTCAAAAAACATTCAAAGAAGAAAAATTTAAATGAAAGAAAAACTGATGTAAGCTAAAGAAAAGTCTATTTTATTTCATTCCAACTGACTTTCTTCCTTTCATAGTTTTCACCTCCCAGTATCTACCCATTCAAAGCATGAAACAGAGTTTTTTTCTTTTTAAGAAAAAATGATACTCTGTGATCCAAACATCCAAAAGTTTGGGATAAATAGTCAGTTGGTCTGTATGACCTCCTGACATCTGTTTGTGTGTCTTTAGGTGATGTTTGTTGATCCCAGTTGCCATGGTGACTCACGTGTGAGGATGAGAGCGAGCGCCAGTCCAATAGCTGTCACCAGGAGCAGAGCAGCAGCCGAGGTCATCACCACCCCCCAGCTACAAGTGGGGCCACGCAGACGCATCGCACACACACCAAACAGACCCCAACCAAGGCCTGAATAAGAGAGGAGAGGTACAACAACACACATCGTTTAACACCTGCTGTGTATGAAACAGGGTTGTACAATATTTAGGATCAGAAAGTGACTTAAGTGCATTCTAGAAAGAGGAGCAAAAAGAACTGCAACCCTTTGAGTGATTGCTCTTCTGTCACATTTTTTAAGGAATCAAAATAGAGCACAAGCCACAAGAGCCTCATTATCTGACTTTTTTTTACGTCAGTTTTCTACACTTTGGTAAAATCTCCTTAAAACCCTTATTGGTTAATGAAATAGTTATCAAAAACATGATTATTTCAGTCTTTATAACAAAATTAAAGCAATGACACAAAATACAGTTTATCTACGATATTTGTATCACCAAGATACCTTATATAGATAGATAGATAGATAGATAGATAGATAGATAGATAGATAGATAGATAGATAGATAGATAGATATGATGTTTGGTGTAGTGGAAAGGATTATTTTGGATGCCAACTGAGTGATTTTGAGGGTTTTGTTTTTGTTTGTGACTGACAGCATTGTACAGAAACAGAGTGAGTAGTATCGTAGTATGCAGCAAACTTCAACTTCATTTTCCCCCAATATTTCTAAGTTCCACTAAAGAAAGAATTCACACAGGACAAGGCAAAAGCTTTAGTGCTCGTGTTAACTTTGGTGAATAAACATCAGCCGTAAACATGATTTGACAGAAGTTTACAGTGTGCTGCCAGTTGATTGGCTGACTCACTTGGTGTTGGAGGTTTGATTGGTTCAGGGGTCGATGACGTCGTCCTGAATCCCTCCACCCTCTCCTCCCTCTCCCCCTCCAGCTCAAAGGCAGGGTTACAGAACACATTCTGCACAGACCATACAGAAGGAAATGAAAGTAGTTTTTCAGGACAAAACAGGTTAGCAAACTGTAGTTTTTTAAAGAATATTGATCATATTCTTCATTTTAAAGAAAATTACTTTTTACACACACAAAAAAAAATTTCACTTCACTCTTACTGTCTTTTCATTTGTTGTGGTTCACTTTTTTGCTCTTACTGGGCTGATGATCACTTTTGTCAGTGTGAGATTTTTAAAATGTTCTAAGTGTTCCTGTATAATGATGACAACTAGGCCATTTTGTGAACACAAGCTTCAATGTGATGAATGGTGTCTGTGAACAGACTTTTTTGACCACTTTGAGACAGCCAAAACTGGTTCCAAAATGATGTTGTGTTGTCAGTGCTCTTCACGGATACTTCGGCCAAAACATTAGTTGTTAACACAAGTGATATAATAATTTTGTGAACCTGCAGGAATCCATTACTACCTCCTCTAAGCTCAGTTTTGGTCTCTACTGACACTTTCAAAGTGTCTGTTCCACAGTGTTTACTCTTTCTGCTGCTTATTGAATCTGTCTGTATTTGGTGCATGTGTTCAAGTGTGAGACTGAGAAAATAAGTCACTGCAGCAAACTTTGTGCTGGAGAGCTACAAAATGAACCAAAACTCTCTCTGAATATTAAGAAAAATGAGGAGAGCTGTTTTTTCAGATAATGATCACCATCAAGAGATTCTTTTTACACTTTGCTTTGATCCATTATTATTCAAGATAAACATATTTTTTTGAAAAGCCTTAAAGTAAATAGGAAAATTGGGGAATTTAGATCAAATTCAAAGTTCTGTCATCATACTAATGAAGCTGCATGTAGCCAAGTTAATCACATATTGAATATACAGCACTGATGAAATGTGACGTTACAAAGTGGTTCGATATCAAGCAAATATTCTCAAAAAAGCAAAAAACCTCAAGATACACGAGAACGCGGACATAACCCAACCCTAAAATCCCAAACAAAAATCAACAACAGAAAGAAAAAGAAAATTAGGGTTGAGACAATGTGCTTTCCCCCAAATTGGTTCTTTTATGATTATTTGAGTTGTTGAAATTAAATTTTACAATATTTTAAACATTTTTTTATTGTCAGTTACTTTATTAACATGGTGATGTCTACAGACTATACCTGCTGTCATATTTCTATAGAAAATTCACATCCCCATGTGAGTCAGTTTTGAGGATTTTTTTCAGAAGCTCCTTATACACTCTTTTCTAAAACCCACTCTGAAGATAATGAAAATGAAAATGATGCATTGAAATTTGGAAAAAGGAATGTATTTTTTTAAAATCACAATTAAATGTATTCAAAAATTGTAAAACAAAAATCCAAATATGATATTTTTTTCTCCCACCCATACTGATTATCAACACAGGTACCAGAGAACCCAGGCAACACAAAAATCAAAGAAGATGAGTCAAGACCAGGACCAAGAATGAGCAGTGGAACATCCGAAGAAGATAGAGAAGATAGTGAAATGGTAAAATGAGATGAAGAATAAGTTTATAATGTAAAGATGTGAACAGTAAAGAGATAAGACTATCCTAATTTAATCAAAATAAAAATACAAATAAAATCTTACAGATAAATGAATAGCAAAATAGGGTCAATTTGAAAAGTGCCGCAATTCTGATTGTTGCATAAGTTTGGGCTACACTCAAACAGTCTCTCAGGCAAACAGTTCAAAAACATCAACACTGATTAAAGAGTGACTGATGCAGCACCTTTAATGTAAAACTTTGTTCAGCACAAAGCCAAGACGAGACTTCATGATTCAAAACATCCACGTTTTTACGCCCTGATCCAATGAAGGAATTAGTGACAGTAAATGAAAGTTACACCAATGACCCAGGACAAAAATGTTTCAGTAATATTGTCATGGAGTAAAGGAAGACACTGATTTCTAAAAAAAACTTGCAAGGGAACAACGTTCTATGTAAAAGTTTCTCAAACCCCATCATTAACCTCACGATTAAATCACTCACCTTATAAATGTCTGAAGAGTCGGAGTAAACTGCTACCTGGCTGAGGTCAGTCATCTTCAGTCTGCTCTCCTCCTCTCACTGCTCCTCCTCTAACAGAGTCTGATGTTGTGAGAAATACATCAGTGAGGACATAGTGAAGAGAGCAGATTTTTCATCTGAAGCTGTTAAACAGATTTCTACTGGGAGTTCAAGTCATTCTTCACTTCTCCCTGCCAGTAGAAACTTTCACTGCTGCTCAGGCCTTCAGTCCTGTGACACAGTGAAGCCCCGTGTTGTACGTCCATCAATAAAACCCTGATGAAAGCAAGAAAATAGCACAAAATGATCAAAAACTGTTGAAATATCCACGTTTTCTTCGTCCTTTGCTCTGACTTAGCAGCATCAGCCTGAACTTCTCCTGATTTCTAAGTTTGTGGTTACAAAAGAGTTTCAGAAACTCCTTCACAGTGCTGAGCAAAGCCGAGTCAGCTGAGAGGTCTGAGCCACTCAGGGGAGGGGGGAAGGGGAGACAGGATGAGGATGGAGGTGGAGGTGTAGGTGGGGGTCCCTGTTAAATCTCTATAATCTGCAAAATGATCTTTTAAGCTCATGAAATGTTATTCACACGCACTCTTGCATGAACAAAACCTGAGCGAGCAGGTGCACAAACACCAACACGGACACTCATGAGCCAAAACAACTCTTTAAAGTGAGTAACACAGAGAGTGGGGTCTGAGCCACTGGTGAAAACTTTCATTGGTCTGAATAAACTGCAGTTTGGAACATGGCTGGGTTTCAGACTGATGTTTTATTGCTAGAAGTGTGAAGCAGATTTGGATTAGCTGCCTAAAAGTGGCTCATGAAACTTTAATTGAATGCACAATAAGATTTCCATTCCCAACCCTGAGAGTAGCTTCCATGTAAAACTTGAATAAAAGTGTCTCCACACACTGCAAAAACTGAAATATAAGCAAGTCATTATGTCTTATTTTTAGTAAAATTTGTCTTACTATTCTTGATTTGAGCCACATTTACTAGACAAGGTCATAAAAATGTCTCATTTAAAGTTTTTTAAAGACAAAAATGAGGCATCATTTGCTTGTGACAAGTAAAAAAAATCTGCCAATGGGATAAGATAAAAGATTCTTGTCTTAAGACATCTTTCTAATTTCAAGAAACTTCCCGGGCGAATTCCTCTTATCCCATTGGCTGATTTTTTTGTCTTGTTACAAGCAATTTACACCTCAATTTTGTCTTAAAAAAAACTTGAAATAAGACATTTTTATGACCTGGTCTGGTGAATGTGGCTCAAATCAAGAACAGTAAGACAATTTTTACTACAAATAAGACAGAATGACTTGCTTAGATTTCAGTTTTTGCAGTACAGAATGACAGGGCTCCTGAGCAAGAGACAGAGATAAAAATGAGAACAAGCAAAAACGAAAGTGAGTTAAATTTGGGCTCAGTTCAGAATTTCTCAATCCTCCTTCCCGGATTTGTGCTGCTGTGTTAATGGGTAATCAGACGTCAAATAAAGCAGCTGACTGCAGGTCGATACAGACACACTTACCGTACTTTCTGTCACTCCATAACACAAATAAGTCCACTCATACAGAGCCCGGTCATGTATGTCAGACCTTTACTTTGGATTCTTCTCCTCAGCTCTCTGCAGCAGGGTGAGTGTTAAGATTTTATGAAGAATTTTCTATCCTGGAGTGTGATTATTGGCAGTGTTGGAAGAAGTGAATGGGAATCTAAAATGATTATATTGTTTGTTGTCCAGTGTTTCCGGAGGAGGACTATGGCTATGACTATGGCCCAGACGATCAGGAGCCTCAGAACTGCTCGACTGCAGAGACGATCAAAGGTGGACATGTCACCTACTCACAGGTGAAAATAACACTCTGAATATTATCACTCAAATGAGTGGTTATAAAGGGGCTTTTTAAAAAAAAATACATCAGCAATCACCATCAAACTAATATCTTTCAGCCTTTTTTTTTTTTTTTTTTAACAAATATGACTCTATAGCTCCAGCTTTCCCACACTGATAAAAGTTTTCTGGTAGATCTAATTTAGAAAATTAAGGCAACTTTTTGCAAATTTTATTTATGTTGCTGAAGCAAAATAGCTTTTGTCTAAACCTCTTTTTTTGTTTTACATGAAAATAAAATCCAAATCAAGTGAACTTAAATTTGTCAAGTAAAATAAGCAAAACTAAACTTTGTATAAATCACTCCACTTTTTAATGTGGTGGATGAACTTTGCCCGTAAAGTGAAGTTTTGAGTAATATCAGCTTAATTATACCATGTACATGGAGCATGAAGAGTTGCCGGTCTACACTGTTGGGCACACCCCATCTATGCCATGTAGTATAGACAGTCAACGCCATGGGGCACAGAAAGCTGGTCCACACTGTTTAGTATGGTCAGCTAGTCCACACCGGCATGAACAGTCAGCGTAGACAGTTTTCTGTGTGCAATCCGTGTGATTCATCCATGTACAGCAGGCTCTCATGTCCACTTGCATGCCCTCCGCACTCATGGTACCAAGGTGTGGTAAGGAATTAAGTTCAGTTTCCAGTTCCAGAAATACAAAATGAAACAGTACCGATAAATATACATACAAAAAATATTTTTCTATATAAATATTTTGTGCTGTTCATAAACTTCTAATAAGACCATGCCAGTGGAACACTCTCATCACAATCATGTAAGGTGTTAGAATAAGGAGATGATAAGGGGTAGGGACAGGTGTTTCCTCATTTTGTTCATATTTTCAGAAGAAATTCCTCTCAGAACACTTTGGAGCTGTAAAAATTGTTACTCCAGCTCTTGATCTCTTTCTGTTTTACAGGCAAATGGCACTTGTGTTTTCTCATTCTATTTTTTTTTATGTTATGATGTTATCAGAAGTTTTTTGTCATTTAATGGCAAAATTGGAAATATTTTTAGATGCTTTAAAAGTACTGCCTATTCAGTCATGTCACATTAAAACCAGGGACATGTTAGATGAGGTAATACTCACATTAATCATTCTTAGAGATATTTTTGTGTTTTTTTGTGTTTCTTTTTGTGTTTTTTTTTTTAAATTAAGGCACAACAGTTTGTGCTGCTGCCTCACAGCAAGAAGATCCCCAGTTAAAATCACAGATTGGACATGGAGGGCCTCTCAGTGTGGAGTTAGCATGTTCTCTGTGTGTGAGAGAGTTGTCTCTGGCTTCCTCCCACAGTTATCACCAAAAACATGCTCTCTGTTAATTGATGTTTCTGAATTACTCCTAGGTGTGAGTGTGTATATGATGTGTGATTGACCCCCTGAGACAGCTAAGATAGACTCCAGCTCATGACCCTGAACAGGATAAGTGGTTAGAAAATGAATGCATGAATGAATTACATTCTAAATGTAACATAAATATAAATAGAAAAGAAAAATCTTGTGTCAGGTTTATTGATTCACTGTGAGTTATTACAGAAGTTAGTAGAAAGTTTTTTCAAAGTTACTGTCTCTGGAAATGGAAATTTCAAGCAGAGGTTGGAAACCCCATTCAAAAAGTATTAATTTTTTTTTTTTTCCTTCGAATAAATCTTTGGAGTATAAGTGAGGAACAATACTGAAGTGAAACTTTCCTGTTCTAATCATGACAAAAAGGAACAACAGAAAGGAAAATGAAACTAGACTGTGTTGTGTTTCCTCTACAGGGGGGGCTGGAGGACAGTGTGCTCACATATCACTGTGACCCGGGTAAATACCCTTACCCTGTCAGCACCAGGACCTGCAGTTATGGGGAGTGGTCAACCATGAGATTACCCAATGGCAGAGCAGTGTCCACTGCTACATGCAAAAGTAATTATTTTATTTATTAATTTTTTTTGTCAGTGAGGAGTAAAATACATCCTCAGCACTGTCCTGGCTATAACCTGACTTCTCACTAAAATCACTTCTTCTCTGCTCTCAGACATGATGTGTCCAGCTCAGCTCGAGCTCAATCATGGAGACTTCTTGCCCAGAGACCAGTGGCTCCCTGTCGGGGCCACACAGAGCTTCTCCTGCATGGAGGGCTTCACTTTGCACGGATCAGCTGAGAGGAACTGCACCCTGACAGGGCAGTGGACGGGGACCACGCCTGTGTGTCAGAGCCTTGGTGAGAATACGCATCGTTATATTATATTATATTATATTACATACAGTTCGATGTAGCATTCTGCTTCACTGGTGAAACAGAAAACTGAGCGCATCAGCTTAAATGAGGCCTTTAGCCAGGTTCACTGGGTGAAGTAGAGCATATAGTTGTAGAGTGAGCACGCACTGGCTAAGCTCACACTTAGGGAGGTTTACAATGTAAAGCAGCTTTTGATGAATACATGCATTTATTCTGCTTCACTTCAGCATTTTTTAGACTAAGACTCACTGTGTTGCTCTGCTGTACCATTAAAATGGTCAAAAGTAGACACTTGTCTAACAACAGATAAATATTTTTGTTTTCTGTCTTCTTTCTGTATCCAGAGGAGCTGGTGCAGCATCTTTATATTTTCTGTGCAATTTAACAGTGATGTTTTACTCTGTGTCAGCATTCATGAAATGCTCCTTGTCCAAAGAAATGTAACGTTTTATGCTTTTTCCTCCCTTGCTGCTTCTCTGTCTTTAGATGCGACTGATGATTGTAATGACCCAGGAGTCCCACCAGGGGCCCAGAGGTCATCAGGACGTTTTCACCAGGGGGAGAAGGTGATCTATCGTTGTCAGGCTGGTACAGACCTGCTGGGGTCAAATGAGAGGGTCTGCCTGGAGAACAGAGAGTGGAGTGGCTCAGCTCCACGCTGCCAAGGTGCAGACCCACAGCTTTTTGTTTACTGAAGGAGAACAGGATTATAATCAGGGCTTTGAGCTGACTCAAAGAATGGTAACCAGAAACTTGAAATTTGAATGTTCTGGCGAAGAAATGGATCATTGGAACAACACAAACAAGATAACACTGGTATTTATTTTGTTCTTCAAATGTCTGTCATGTTGGTCATTGAGTAGTCCGAATGCATTCACTTCCTGTTTGTTGTAGAAAGAACATCCCATTAGAAAGTTTTTTATGTCCCCCCGACCAGCTATGGCTGATGTGGAACCATACGAACTGGTTCAGAAACTTAATGTTTTGGTTCTAGCCAGTTAGAGAATGTTAATTTTGGGAGGGAACCCAAACCAAAAACCTCAATACACTGTTTCTGTTTGGAATGAACCAATTGGGTAAATATTCTGGTTCAAAGCCTTGATTTTAAATACAGTTCATAAAATGATTTTTTTCTTAAAAGAACAGATCAGTGCAGCATCAGTGAATGAAACATCAGTGCATGATGTCTTTGTGTTCACTACAGCCCCACACATCTTTGACTCGCCCAGTGCAGTGGCAGCAGCCATGACAGGGTCACTTGCAGGAGTCATGGATGTTTTCACTTCAGATGCCCAACAGAAAGGTAGACACAGAGCTTTTGTCTTCATCATGAAATTCACATGTGATATTTCTGAGTGCCTGCTCTCAACTGAAAGAGCAAGAAGGTGAAGTGAAGTGCAAAAACATGAGATTCTTACTGTGTTTGAAAGGAGATGGAAGGAGGTCTTTTGGACGCACCTTCCGTGTGGCTGAGGGCAGCCGCATGAATGTCTTTATTTTACTGGACACATCAGGAAGCATCACAAAGGATGACTTTGACAAATCAAGAGATGCAACAATCGCTCTGATTAGGAAGGTCTGTAACATTATAAATACTGGATCATATTTTTGTTTACGTGTGCCTGACATCCTGGCTCTCCTGCTTTGAATGCCACATTTTCTGTTTCCTTTCTAGTTGGAGAGCTTCGAGGTAAAGATGAAGTTCCATGTGTTGTCATTTGCCAGTGGAGTCATAGATATTGTGAACATCACAGACTCAGATACGAGCAGCGACTTCGACGAGGTCGTTTTCAATCTGAGGGAGTTCAACTACAACAGTAGGACTCTGAGATATTTTGCTCCAATTATTTACAGTGTTTGGTCATTTAAGGTTTTCTTGAGGATGTTGAACTTGCCTAAACCTTTCACACATTTTCAGGTCATGGGAGGAAGACGGGCACCAACCTTCATGCTGCTCTGAGGCGAGTCAGAGAGATGATTGGCTTCTTAAAGCAAAACAGCGCCAGAAACCATTTCAATGAAACTCAAAACATCATCGTCATAGAAACAGATGGTAAAGACACAGAAAATGACTCATAACACATAACAGCTTGTTAAATGTTGAAACATGGAACATAAAAAGCCTCAAAGGGACTGTGAAGACTTTCTAAGTGATCTTGAAAAAGTCTCATATCTAGTTATATGCCTGATCATACTCCACAACTTAAAATTAAATTATCAGAACCAAAATAGGTTATTTCTAAATTATATTTCTCCACTACCTAATTGGGTTTGACTGGACCAGATTGATTCATTGCAAGTCAAAGTCTCTGCGACAATGCCACGCCGGCTGACAAAGTTTGGCAAGAGAGATCTATTTTGGCTACAGAAAATGACTGCTGTGATTTATTTAATGATAGTAGTGGAAACTGGAGCTAGATTGTTTGACAGGAAAGGAGCAGAAGAGCAGAGGACAGCAAAACAAGAGAGTGATAGAGCACAGGCTGAAGGCTAAAACATGAGCTAAAGGCTAAAACTGGGATGAAACTGTTGGTGATAATGTTCTTTCAAACCCACATGCAGCAGTTAAAGTGTGGTGGCTGTTCAAACCTGGGAGTCTATCAATAAAATGAAGAGCCAGGTTACATTTGCTGTTCTTGGTGAGGTTGGAGTTGGTAGATGAGCACTTGCAGGACATAACCAGGATTCACTGAAGTTACACATTACTGATATGTCTCAGAGCACTGAGCTGTGAGTTGCACTCTTAGCCTCCTACTAAACTATGCTACAAAATGAGTTCACAAAATTTGTTTGTTGTCACATTTCAAACAATGTCACATTACCCCATCTGGTATACAGTTGTCTCGAACAAAGAAAATTAGAGCAAGTAAGATCCAATCTCTATTCATTTCTCCAAAAACAAATGCACACTTGGTTCAGAGTCATGTAATCACGACAGCTTGCGCAAGTCCTCGACCAAAGGTGTTGCTCCAATCCACTTCAAATGGGTGGTCCTCACAGTCCCTCTAATTGTGTAATTAATTGTGAGTGGGTTTTTTTTTTAATTTCTTTTGTCATTTTTGTTTGCAGGTCAAAGTAACACAGGCTCTAAGCCTCAGGTTGAACTCGCCCAGATCCGAAATCTGCTTGGGTATCGCACAATGTCTACAGATCATACAGCAGAGACACTGCTTGGTACTTTCCTTACACACATACATCCTTCTATCCTAACAGTCATCTAAACACAAATATATTTAACACACTATAGACTGAGTTTCATTCACGTAAACAACATGATCAAATCACCCAATACACATAAAAACAAAACAAGCACCAAAGGTTCAGAGTTGATATGTTTTCCTCGATGATAGAAAATGGGACAAGGTCAGCCAAATCAAGAATTTATAATCAGCCTTGGTGATAGACAAAGCCAGTGACAATGAATAAGATTTTAACAAATGAAAATTAAAATGATTTCAAGCCAACTGACCCAAAACATAGAGATAATACTGATGTCTCAGACTGACTGACTGCCCTGTACAGCAAAAACCCATATTATCAAAATTAGAAACATATTATTTAAATAAACTTTGAGATGACCTTTCAAAAGAAATTACTCATTTCATCAGTGCACTTGCATAACTTGCAGGAAAGTGAATTATTTAATACTTCTCATGCTTTTGTAGTAAGACTATTTGATAATTATATGAGACTGATTCTTTGATTGGTTAAAAATGGTAGAAATTTCATAATTAAAATACTATGACACCAACAGAAATGCAAACTACGCATTCAAACAAGCATCTAACATGTTGTTTTAACAAGTTTAAAGCATATTTTGATAACAACCCTTATTTGTCACTGTCTCACCTACAGATATAAGTTTTTAATAAATAACTCACAGTTTACCTGTGATGCCTTCTCATTGAAATAAAAACAACTTAAATTTGTCAGAGAAGAAAACCATGATGACTCTATGAATAATGTAAAAATTATAGTAACATGACAACTGTGAGTACAGTAACATATGTGGATGAACACTCAATAGAAACTAGGGTTAACATTTAGCTCAGCTCAGAGGTTTCTCCCCCCATTAAACAGGGACATGCTTGCAGCACTGAAAATAAAGCAGTTTATTCTTTGAAAATATCAACACTAGCTCAACACTGGGGAGTAATAGTGACTCAGGTGAACATATACTTTCATTGGTGGGTAGTGGCAGCATGGGATCAATCTCAGGTTAACAGATCAAGAAGAGATCACACATCACCTTTATGAAATCCTCATAATTCAGTGTTAAATAAATAATTTAAACATGCACTGAAACAGTTTCAGACATTTCATGATTCCAGTAACTCCTCATTATAAATTATCTGTTCTTTTGTACAGTCTCTGCTTTAATCTTTTAAATGTAAAGTGTATCATTTATCACCTACTGTCATTGTATATGCTTTAGGGACTATACATTTTTTTTCAGATGTTTATGTGTTTGGGATTGGGAGTGAAGTAAAAAAAGAGCAGCTGAACGCCTTGGCCTCAAAGAAACGTGATGAGGAGCACGTTTTTATTCTGAAAGACTATGAAACTCTAGGAGTGGTGTTCAATCGCATCATAAGTAAGTGGCAGATCACTCCCAAAAAGAGATTGTGTTTTAAGTCAATTGCTGGTTTTGAATGGTAATGATTCCTTCTAGGTGACAAGAGCGTGACAATGTGTGGGATAGCTCAGGAAGACAGCGATGGGGCCTACACTGAGCCCTGGCACGTCACAGTCAAAGCGGTGAGACCTTTGAGATACCAGCAAAACCACACTGGAGATTTTCTATTTTTTTCTCTTCTGGAATTCAACACTAACCCTTTTGACCTTTTCAGGCTGGCTCATGTGTTGGTTCTATTGTGAGTCAGCACTGGGTACTGACGGCTGCTCATTGCTTTGCCAGAGCAAGTACAGATGTTATAAACCATCAGGCTTTAATAAAAACAGGTGAGTTTTCCAGACAGGGAAATAACGTGGGGTTGAAAAACCACATAATAGATGAAACAACAAGAAGGTGACTATTAAAAAGTTAAATGCTTGATTTTCTTAAATAATTTATCTTGTTGCTTATCTTACAGTAAAACTTGACCTAGAGTCTTGTAATAAATATACAAACCAAGGGCAGAAATAAAGTCCATGTTATATACAGAAGAGTGAGTGGAGAGAAATATTTGATATATTCTAGCGAGTGGACAAAATGGGCACAGAATGAAGTGGATGTGACATTTTACAGCCAACTAAAACCATATATTATGATAGGAAATAAAAGAAAATCAAAGCCAAGAGGTGGAAGTGATGTAACATCACTGATGCCAGATGCTAGAAAATGATAAAAGCAGAGTGCTACTGTATGACTTGACAATTTATGGAAACCCTGAGCAGTTCCTTCCACATATTTTATTTAAAGATTTGATTTTCCTGTGATAGAAAGTAGTTGCCTGCCCTTTCTCAAGATCCCAACTTACTTTTCTAGTTTTCTAAATGCAAACTACAAAGTAAGCTTATTTGTGTTTGATAGATTATTACTTTGCTTTTAAAAAATAAATCTTGTACAGTTTGATTTATTTCAATTGTGATGGTGCTGCATTTGTAAGGGATATGTATTTATGCAGAGTATGTGAGTTCAAAACATAACTTCCAATGCCAAACAGCTTTGGCAATATGTCTTGTTTTTTTTAGACTTCAATCATTCAATCAAACAAACCCCAAACAAGTCGATGGAAGCGTAAATTGTTTGGCATCAGCAGAGAAGATTTGGCACTTTGTCATGAACATAACCCACATACTCAGCTCTGCTGCTCATCCAAAAAATGCGTGTTCTTACAAATGTGGCCCCATTTGAAGGAAAATAAACAAACTTCAGAACAGTAATATGTTCAACCAACACTGCCCTACTTTTTGTAACAGTTTGATAAACCTTTTCTTAAGATACTGGGATTATTTCCTCACAGTGACTGGCACATGCTCTACGTTGGCCAGGACAATTCTGTTTTTGTTTTGTGCTTTTGTGGACACACTTAGAGCTCTCATGGCAAATGTCAGTTTTTGACCATTTCTTTATCGTTAATTTACTCCATACCCTTGTTTTAATTTCCCAGGTGACGTTGCAGTGCAATCTACAGAGGTAATCATGCACCCAAATTATAACACCAGAGCACTCAGTCAAAGAAATGTGTCAGAGTTCTACGACTATGATATTGCTCTGGTTCGGGTCAACAAGAGTATCCCCCTTTCCTGGAAAGCGAGGTGAGATCAATGACAAATTTAGAGTTTTAAAAAGTGTTTAGACATCGCATTTCATTCCCCTCATGGTGTTGCTGAAAAAAAAATTGAGGAAGAAGTCAGACTGCAGAAATGCACATGAGATTTGGAGCTGAGTTTAATATTTGTTCTCTGTGTTACCTACAACAGACCCATCTGCTTGCCGTGTACTGTGGCAGCCAGCCGGGCCTTGAAAAAAGTCAACTCCACCTGCCTGCAGCACAGTTTGTGAACTTTGAACCTATACTCTCTGAAAAGCATTCATGTTTGGAGAATTTCTCATCCAGATACCTAAATCATCAATTTAAACTTAAATTTAAGAAAATCTTTGACCAGATCAGACATTCCTGAAACACACAGTCCAGTTTGTTTTCAGATGAAACAAATGTCTCAACAGGGAAAGAGCTGCTGCCTGAAGAGGAGACAGCTGCATTTTTCAACACTGTTGACTCTACACGCAAAACAACATTTATTCAAACAGGGAGTCGGGTAAGATTGTAGTCGATCAGACTGAAAAATAAATCAGCTTTAACAGTAAATGGTGTTAAATTTGCACTAATTGCATGTTTACAGAGGACTAGCTGTGTAGAAAAGGCTGAGCAAATTCTCAAAGACTGGACTGTGACTCTGGATGAGTACGTACCTGAAAGATTTCTCTGCTCAGGAGGAGCCTCAGGATACAAACATGAAATTGCCTGTAAAGGTCAGGACCCCAAAATGACTTAGTCTTGTTACAACAATGTTGACAAACATGGTTTTCAGATTAAATTTCATGTGTTTCTCTCTTTTTTATTTTTTAGGGGACTCTGGGGGATCTCTGTATCTACAAAACAGAAAGCGCTTCTTCCAGGTGAATAAATGTACCAATTAAAAATGGGGTGAAAAACTCATTCCTCACTGGCAATAATAAATAAAATGCCTTTGCACACTGACGTCATCTGCTTTTACCACCAGGTGGGGGTAGTGACCTGGGGCACCATCGACTTATGCGCCAACCCATCTTTAAGACAGGGGAACAAACCACCTCCAGGCGCACGAGACTTTCACATCGATCTCTTTAAAATAATGCCGTGGCTAAAACAACATCTGGGTAAAGAGATCCAGTTCCTGCCTGAGATCAACTGAGAGACCACAGACCACGTCCAGTAGAGCTTTAGTATCAAATGGAGAAGTGTTAATTTTTGCAGTTGTGGTGCAGTAAACTCAAATCATAAACAACATGAAACAGTTATTTCCTCTATTTTTTTTCTCCTTTTATTAACCAAGTATGTGAAAACAAGCATAATCAGCTCCCCAATTGCAGACACAAGGCAAAAATATCCATACATGTATGTGGGTATGGATGGTTGATTCATAAAACTTTAGCAAACCTCATTTATTAAAGCTAGTCTCATCATCATCATCATCATCATCAACATCAACATCAACATCATCAAGATTTTTTTATCTGAAGAGTTTGTATATTTTTGAGACATAAAAACAGCCAGAAGGTCAGCACCATTAAAACAAGAGCCAAAAGCAAAGAAGAGCCCACCGTCCAATCAGCCCTCAGAAAACTGCTTGAACAGGGCTTCTGATTGGCTGTCTTTGAAATTTGGAACAAAGTGGATCTGAAGAATCTCTGAAAATCCCTCAGAGAGAGCAGGAGCCACAAAGTGTTTCCTGTTCAGAAAGAGAGAGGGAAGTGGTTAGTAAAGGGGCTGGTACTGGTACAGTGTTTATTTTTACCAGCAGAATTCAGCATTTAATCTCAGCTTTAAAGGTAGAGTATGCAGGATTATCATAAAAAAAATGAAATGTCAGGAATACAGAAATAATCCTGCTCAATTGTCATCTATGGGCCTCTTTACATGTGTGTCAGTGTCAGTGTCTGCCTCACTCATGAACCCCCTCCTCTACCGTTTTGCTAATGGTTCGGTTGACTTGGGACATTTCTGGACAGAGAGTAGGAGTGGATATGGGCGGTGACCAATTGAATTTGTGTGTTGTTGATAGCTAGTGGGAGAAGCTATTCTGAGCAGCTACTATAGAGGCGATAACACAGAGAAAGAATGATACTTTATTAGCAGCATGTCTGATTTCCCTGCAGGAAGTCAGATGTGCGGCTCTTGAGCTTTGGTACGCTATGCTGCAGGTGCTCACTGGGCTGCTCTTTACCGTCTATGGTGTGTTTATGAAGCTGTTAGCCATACTATTAGCTACGTTCAGAGGCAGTGAGCATGCACTGTCACTGACACTGAGCCAAAGAGGAGGAGGCTAGTTTGATGCTGTATATAAATAAATAAAGGAAACTATGAAAATTTCTGCATAATCTGCCTTAGAAATCAAAATATCTTTTTTTCATGCCCCAAACTTATGTGTTTCAAAGCTGTTTCAAAAACTTAAGTCTTTCTTACTTGTAACTGTGGAAAACCATGTCGTTAACCTTGGCGTGTTTGGTGTCTGATGGAGCCATCTCACGGAACTGGACAAGATAATAACCCATTAAAAACACATTTGTCATCTCATTGAGGGGGGAGCTTAACACTGAAGTGTTAAAAAGCAAAGTCTTACTCTGTTGTTATGTTTGGCTTGTTCCAGAGTGGCTGTAAACTGAAAACACCGACATGGCACCCCTGCAGCCTTGGCCACGTCCAAATATCTGTGTGGAGGAAAGTAGCATGAGATCAGTATTGTGAGTGTATGATAGTCATCTCCAACGTGTTTAAGCTACAACCAGACCAGTGAGGAATATTCTATATTCTACTGACGCAAACTTTGTGAAGACACATTTTAACTAACACATCTAATATATTTAAACCTTGAGCTGAAAATGAAAACACGTTTTCTGTGTTTTGCACGAACATGACTGCACATTTTCAGCCAATTTCTCCAACAAGTTCACAACAAACATTTCTTTGACAAAAACCGTGTTATTATTTCCTTTACTTCACGTCCTAACCACTGAACTGAGCGTCTGTTCTGACTCTGTGCTGCTGCATGTGTGAGTACACAGAGTCATTGAGCAGAGTGAGACACTGTGTGTGTGTGTGTGTCTGGTGTAAAAGGAAAGCAGTGGAAAAATGTACAAATACAGTGAGGACTCAGAATGTGTTTTTCCTCAGTGTAAGACTTCATATGTGGTCAATGTCAGAGGTGCAGTAATGTGCTGCTAAGCTCCTTGATTCTGTAAACAGGAGCTTTTCTGATTATTAACCTTCTGGGGCTTCCTGTAGTTTACAGATGAAAGTTGAAAATACTAGGATTTGCAGCCTTAACCAGCAGACGACTGATGTAACCTTTTTTACTGAGTAGAGAGTTGTTTCAGAGGAGCACAGACGTCCCTGCCAGGTATCAGCTGTGAAATAAAGTTTAAGTCACAGGGCTGCAATTTCCAAATGCCGCAACCATCAGAGAAGGGATCAAATCAGAGTTTAACAACTGACATATTGGTCCTGCTTGAAAATACAGTCATGTGGTCATGAGTTCACTCATCACTAAGTGTTTCTCTGTCTCCTGATGCCTTTTACACCTGGTATGAATGACGGAAAACTCCAGTGAGGTGACACCTGTGTGATTGTTTACCCACACACACAAAAGGACACACCCACAGAAACACATCTCCTAAACAAGTTCTTCCTGATTTACCGTTTGCGAGACTCTAGATCTGGGTTTGTGTTGTCAACGGCGACACTCTTTCCTTCTTTCAGAACCTTTTCACACTTTGCCACACACTTCTGCCATGAACCCAGTGTGTCCTGAAACAAAAACAACAAAAAAAGTAAATTAAGTGTTACTGCTGCGGGAACTCTAAGTTTTTCAATCATTAGAGAGGTGTATTGACTATCAAAAGAAACCAAATAAACGTATTCATGTCAGTTAATTCCTGTCATACATAAGGTGTCCTTAGATGTGGAGCAGAACTGGATGGAAATTTACTCACCCGGTTCACATACTCATAGCCTTTTGGAGTAATGTGGGTGTGGAAGAAGGTGGATTTCCCCGCTGTGGAGGGCAGTGAGATGAGAAACTTGATCAGAATACTGTTTTTGGAGCGGGGAATAAGAAAAAGAAAGCGGTAAATGAAACATTTCACTCACATGCAGGAAAACCCACAGCAACAATGACCTCTGTCTTGCTGGAGATGAGAGAGGCAGATGGTGGGTCGTACAGCTGTGCATTGGAGTCAATCTTCCTCTAGAATTAGAGATTTATTAAAAAAAGATGAGAAAAATTGTTTCTTTCACACTGTTGGATTATATGACAGGTCATAGCCAGGTGGGTTCACTCTTCTCACAGGGTCAAAACTAGGCAGGTTGTAGGGGGCGCTCTTCCAGCCCAGGAAATACTCCTCTGGGGTGAAGAACTGCAGCCCAATGTTCAGAGCAAACTACAAAGACAAGAAAGAAAACAATAACACCTCCTGTAACTTTGTCATTTCAGTTTGTGCAAACTTTTCCACCTTGGCATCACTCAGAAAGTTTTTATTGGGCACATAATGATGCATCATGTCTCTGAAGAAGAACAGGAGACACATGAGAACACACAGAGTCAGAGCAGGAGAAGGAGACATGATGCCAAGTTGGTACAAGAAACATCACCCAGAGTGAGAGGTCTTACCAGTCTGTCACTGCAGGAGAAATCCTTCTTCTTCTTCCCTGGAGCCCAGTTCTCTGGTCTGCCAGCAGCATCTGAGCACAGCAGGAACAGTCAGCAACTGTGTTTTTATCTACATGTCTGATTACTATTGTGCTTCACTTACTCAGCATTAAATGTTTTCTTTTCAATGACTAACATAAACCTCACCTATCTCTGCTGCATCTCTGCAGTTCAAAGAGTTTCATTCAGATAAGTGCTTTTCAACACTCAAAGACACTTTACGATTTAAAAAAAAACAATACATAAATCAAGTAAAATAGTTAAGATGGAATAAATTAACATTACAACCACAGATTAAAGCTAACTTAAAAAGGTGAGTTTTTAACAGAGATTTGAAAGTTGAAGGGTCGTAGCAGTTTTGAATGTGAGTGGGTAATGAGTTCCAGAGGGAGGGGGCGGCTATGGAGAAGGCTCTGTCCCCCCAGGTTCAAGACCTAGACCTCATATCTGTAAATGTGTAGAGTTAGGTAAGACTGGGCTACTCTAAATGTTCCCATACTTAGATATGATTGAATTGGAGAGGATCAGTTAATTTGACACACATGGCATGACACACCCATGTTTTAGCCTGTACTCTGTGCTTAAGCTTCTAGCCAAATTGAAGCCTCTTGCTGTGTTTTAGCTTTAAGGTCATGTTTAAGCTTTTAGCCTGTGTTTTAGAGCCTTGCTCATTTTTTACCCTTTAGCCTATTTCAACCTTCAACTCAAGCACATATTCGCATGAGCTGCTACAGCCTTGCTACAGCTGAATTAACTTTTAGCACATTTTCTGCATCAATCTCTACTTTCACCCTGTTTCCAGATCTACCAATGATCCTGTCATCTCTATCTTTGGAGCATCTGTAGGGCATGAAAACCCAAAATTAAACTCAAAAAGAAAAAAGTATGTTCCTGCTGAGGCACCAGTTGGTACTGACAGTTTAAGAGCATGTGCTGAGGCTGTTCTTCTCAGTTTGACTCATGGCTTTGACCTTCTGCTGTAAAATTTCCTCTTTCTCTACTCCCTGTGTTTTCTTTAGCTCTTCAGCTTTTCTTTCAAATAAAATTAAATTTAAAAAAAAAAGCATGGTTGTGCTGATGTGGTATGAGGACATTTTCTTAGGCAAGTGTGGTTCTATCTTGCACAAAATTTGAAAATTTATCAAAGTGGCAGTTGCATTTCTTTGAAGTTTCATACTTTCAAAATATTTTATTAGAGAGCTAGGGTGAGGAGAGTTAGGATGCAGGATTCTGAAGGTGATGATTTAGCTTCACCTTTTTGTTTAGAGGATCAAAGTTGGGCAAGGATAAGACAAGAAGTAAGATATAAGTCAGATGCACCTTTGTGAAAACATTTCAATCCTAAATAAACAGCACACAACCTGCTGTAGGCACGGAATCATTTCTTACTATCAACACCTCTTCATACCAAACCTCACTTACCTCCCACAAAAAGACTCTGTGTCTTGTCAACAGTCACACCATCATTTGCCTGAGCAGATAACACACATGCAAATATGTGAGTGTTTGAACTAAAATCAGACAGATACACAGAGCAGGAGACATCAGTCTGCACACAGGGAGGGGCAGTGAAAGGGAGTTTTCTGTGACTCATCATAAATGATACACAGCAGCTCGATGCAAATAGTTAGTGTCAGGTGTGGTTAGTAAACAACATGGGTGTGGGGGCAGTTACCTTCTCACACAAGTAATCCCACATTCCCATCACGGGTTTCCTGTAGATTCCAGGACCAGTTGCTACAAACACCTGCAGTACAAGAGAGAAGGGAATGCACACGTCAGCATTTTTAAAAATAAAAATTAAGAAAGATATGAAAGCAAAGACTGCACACGAGAGGCTCTTAGAGGATTACACATTGTGATTTGAACCTGAAATATTTGTAACAACCAGAGAGGAGACTTCACTGGAATCAACTGGAAGTCTGAGCGCATCAAAGCAGCTTGGAAAATGAGTCGACTGATTTACCATTTTGGGAAAAGTTTAACTGTTGGTTCAAGTTTCTTTTATCTCAGTACACTTCAGAAAATGTTGCGGCTGTTTTCCTCAACCAAAACATTATTGATAGACTTCAGATCCCAATCCAGAACCATAAAAAGACAGTACGCTTTGTTTTAGCCTGATCACACTGTCTCTGTGGGTTGTAGATTTCACAGTTTTACTCATACTTCTGAGGCTCTCTACCACCTTACAGCAGATTTAACCACCTGGTATCAACAAATGAGCTGATGTGAACATTAAGATTTTCAGGCAGGGCTCCACAGTGTTCAGAATAGCGAGTTAAAAACAAATGAGGTCTGGGGATCGGTTAATAAGGCTGCAAAGCTGTGGAGCAATCTGCCGAAGGAAAATCATGTCAGATGCCATTCCTTTACAAGAACTACATCTTAATTTTTGCTTTCATTTAAAAAAATTCCTTGAAAGATTTTTCAGAGTTATTTAAATTAAATGCCATTCCTAATTTTTCACCATTTCTTTACATTTGCCTTTGATTTCCTTTGTTTTTTTGTTGTTGCTGCTCGGATAAAGTTCTATCACTTGAGTTTTAAAAATGCTCTAGATATTCAATCTGTTATCTTCTTGTCATAAGTTTCAGTTGTCTGCAATTTCTTATAATTTTCATTAGGGGAAATAAAAGTCCAATAATGTGCAAAATAAACATCAACATTCTTATTCTGTGGCTACCTTTGAATGACAGTTGGCTTGTCAACCAGTTTTGTACCAACAACCATTTTTTACACACTCAAAGAAACACAATGAAAGTCTGCAGGTAAAACTCAAAGTTTCAAAATAAAAGTATACAAACAAACATCTAGCAACACAAAGTCTAAATCAACTTTTTTACATGAAGACAACAGATCAGAGTCAAACTCTAGCTCAGTAAACCTGCACAGGCAGCTTCAGCGTGGTGAGGATGTCCTCCACTTTAGACTTAAAGACCTCAGGTTTCAGTTTGCCTTTTTCAATACCCATCTGATTGGTGAAGAAAACCACCTTCAAAGAGAAAAGAGAGGCAGTTTGGACCAGGAAATCCAGAGAGATATTTCATAGATATTTCATCATATTCTTACATATTGCAAGTGATTAGTTCTTATGTCTTATGTATTATATCTTACTTTGTATCCATTTTTGAGCAAGTTGGCCAGCTTGGGCTGAATCTCAGGAAACAGGATCCTGTTCAGTGAACAAACAAAAGCAGAGCAGGAAAAACAAGACATCAGAAATAAACGATTAAAGTCACAGAGATGCAAACCAAGATCAAAAAGAAAGAGAACATTTGTCTCATTGCTCAACTCTTGCAAACAATTAAAAGTGAGAATTCTTGAATGTACCTCCAGTCGTCTGGGGATGTGGGAAACACTTTTCCAGACTTGGTGGTGATGATGCAGCCATCAATGTCAAAGCCAGCTATCTGCAGGGTGAGAAGAAAAGAACGCACTGAGACGTTTTTTGTTTTTTATCAGAAGTGCTCTGAAAATCTTTTAACACTTTAAAAGAAGCTCTTATTTTGAAGGAACTCTCACTGGCATTATAAACTGACTATGAAAACCTAGACTTTTCTGTCTGGTGAGGACGCTTGAGACTATATAGACAACAAAAACTGAACTGGCACAATTAATTTCCATTATTTAAAATCTCACTAGTTTTTACCAATAAATAAGTCAGTTGTTTTAAAAATTTTCAGAAATAAAAAAAATTAAATGTGAATAAGACATATTTACTGCTTTTCAAGTCAGCTATTGCACTACACAATGTTATGACCAGGATTTTCGTCAACAAACCAAATAAAAAAACATCTAGTTGAATAAAAAAATTGACAAAAGTCAGATGGTTTCCAAGGGGCTTTCTCTAACATTTAAGTCAATGTTGGTCCTGATTTTTCCTAAATGGGGCGTCTGTAATGATCAGCCTTCACACCTTGTCACTGCCTTTGACACCTGCAGCAGTATAGAGCAACAATTTGCCGATCTGCTGCCAGTTGCTCTTTAGACAGCCTTTTGAAGAAGAAGAGGACGAAGGTTGTGCACTTGAAGTCTCCTCCTTCTCAGCCATGGCTGCAAACTCCTGCAGCTCCTTCAGCTTCTCCTCTGCCAGTCTCTCCTCCTCATCACCCTCCTCCTCCTTATTTCCTCTGTGACGTTTCCCTTTAGGCTGCTCTCTCTCTGAGCTCTGTTTTCTTTTTGAGGACTAAACATAAAGATAAAAAACAGTGTGTTTTACTTTCACCTACGATGTAGCACATGAAATAACAGGAATAAACACAAGGAACAAACAGTGTGTTACCTTCATGGGAGAGACAGGAAAGAAATCTTTTATGCTGCGTTTAGGATTCAGACCAGACTGTGCCTCTGTCTTCTCCTGGTTTCCTCCTCTTGTTTTATCTGTCGCCTTCAAACTTTTCTGTGCAGCAGTGGAGGCTGCTCCGTTTGAGCTCAGAGAGAAGTTCAGTTTAAATGGATGGTTCTGGTTCACCAGGAAGAGTGTGCCTCCATTTGTGAGTTTTCCAGACTGGCCACGGCTCAGCTGCTCACCGTCCAGAGAACTAGGATTGGGACCCAGCTATGGAATAAAAAAGGACATGCATGGACATTGGACTGCAGGATTTTTTACTGGACTGATATAAACAGGGTGTGTCCAGGCAGCAGAGAGAAAAGTGTGCTGCTGATAAGTATTTAAGACATAACAACCAACAAATACTGTTATTATGCAACATCAAACATTAACTCGGTGTGGTATTTGAAGGGTGTAGACGGGGAGAGGTGTTTTTGATCTGACAGCTTCACAGTAAAGGAGATGAGTTGAAATCTAACCCGTGACATGATGAGCTAATCGTAGTGTTTGATTTCATACCTGAGTAACAACCACATCCTGGTCTGTGTAACAAGCCACCACCTTCACTGTAAGAGAATAAAGTCTATTACCATCCTTCATACTCACATACATACACGGGTACATTTCTACATTTACATTATAAACTCATGGTACAACAATAAATTGACAAAGAACGTACATCACATTTGGATAATTTGTAGAAATGCAGGCAAAGATTTATAAGAAATAATGCAACCTCAAGAAATTTGCATGTCCTTTGTGTTCTCTTCTCCACTGTTTATATACTGGATGACGAACTGAACATTTACCTTAATGTCAAAAATATCATTGATGCTGAATATTGAAGAATCATAGGTATCTCATATTTGAAGTTCAATAGCCTGAAGAGATATTTCAACCCTTACTAATTGTTTTGCTGCTAAACTGAAGTAAGCTTCTTGTAAACAGCATTGATCAATACTTCTGTATTGAGAATGATACTTAAAATTAACTTCAAAATTATCAGTGAACTGCTGATTTCCTAAATGTTTTTATGTTTCTGTAATAGTTGATCTACTAATATGCACAAGCTGTTTGATCAAAATGATACATTTTGCGCTGGTATATGATAGTTGTTGGTATCCATGAATATTCAAAAATACTGTTTTACAAAAAACAAGAACATTAAAAAAATAAAGCACATGATTAATTTATGGTTGAAAAATTAATTTTGACTCTCATTCATGAAATGATAGATTATTTCAGTGTTTTTGTGTTATTTTTGATAAATTTGACAAGATGCTTTTCTATGTACAAAGTATTAGTATCAGTGATTTTGTCCCTGATCTACACTCGTTACCAAATTTTGTTGTATCACACACCTCTACTAGTTTGGTCTTGACTGGATCATCCCACAGAGGCGACAGCTACTTTAATCTTAGTATCAGTTTTGTCAAACCTTTATTGAGTTATAGAAATACTTCTGTGTGAGATTTAATTCTTTTGTTTTCCTGTCTAGACGGCACTGGACCAGGTCCTGTTACAGGAATTCAATACTGCGGGTATATTACCAGTCTGTAATAATGGCTCAATAATTTTTTTAGCGCACTCAGGAACTTATTACAAGAAGTTTTTACAAGAAGCAGTTATAAAAACAAGCATTTATACTTCCATGGTTGATTAAAATGTCAAAAATAGCTGCTGAACCTTGGTTACTTTTGTAAAAACTGTAAAAATTGTAAAACACTAGAGTGGGCCTCCTGAAAAAGTAGTTAAAGTGACATAAAGTGCTTCTGGATCAGGACCTGGTTTCTTTAACCTACGTACCTATATGAATAACAAATCATGTGCTATATCAAGGTACCTGCAGGTTTTTGCAAGTCAAATATAGGACTTTTTAAGGCCTTTTTAATGCCACTTTGAATGAAATTCTAGACAAAAAACACATGAACATAGTCGATAGTTTGGGGATCCTGCTGCATTACAACCAAATAATAGCACATGTTACTTATTGAGACTCATTCAAGTTTACTTTTTGACTATTTATTGAACATAAAGTTGCTCATTGGTTAATATAAGTATGTAAAAGTGCAAACAGTGACCCATAGTCATAGACTGCCTAGCTAGGATGCAGATAAATTATATCAGCAGCTTAAGACAGTTTTCACTCTAAATCTCCTTCTTGTAAAATCCTGCAAAAATAAAATAAAATCCATGAAACATTAACAAATCCTGCCCTGACAAATTTAAGACCTTTGAGTAATTTATTTAAGGCTAGAATATAACATTTTAATGAATTTAAGACTTTTTAAGGATGTGTGGGCCCTGTGCTACATACATGTTAATTTCAGCTCTGTCTGAGTGAGCAGTGAACATTAAACCTCTGTTCACTCTGAATCTTTCTCCTGTTGTGTTTCTAAGTTCCAGTTCTCCAGTTGTTATAAAACGCTCCAGCACGAGCAGCTAAAGTTTATATTGTAAACACTAAAGGTGCTGAATCTTCGCTGACTCGAGCTTAGACTCTTCCTCACCCTGTTGCCTGGAGCATTTCTTATCGGTGACACAGGTGTCCGGACCCCGGCCTAAAAACACAGCCCGTCCATCCTCTAGGAGGATACGAGCTCCAGAGGGACCGACCAGCGTGCAGGACATGAGAGCGGCCTGAGGAGCACAGGGGCCGGGCAGCACTCACAGCTTCACCCGCTGTCTGACACAACCTGTGCTAAGCTACTTCGAGCAAAAGGTAAGAATGAAAGTTTCGGCTCAATGTGCTAAACTACTTTAAGAAGGTGTCCAGAGAGAGGGGTGAAACTGGGGGCACTATTTTTCTAATGTACCCGCGGTCCAGTGGAAAAATACACCCGTACAGAAACACCACCTAACTTATGGTTCCAGCTTTCTTATCCGGGCTTCTGTGTTTGAACCACCTGGCGTTTAGTGTTGAATGCAAACGACATGAAATCATTTATATAAAACGAACTGTCTAGTCATTTTGGAATAAACATATGATATGAAAAACTGAACAATTTGAGTTACTACGTATTTATTATGTTTGTAAGACGCGCTGAACAGTGAGTGAGTGATTCAGCTATGAGCTCCTCCACCCAGTCAGTCACTTCAGGACACGACGGTGAGCAGAAAGGGACAAGAAAACTACTGCAAGAAATAAAAAGCAATTATATTCTCTCCTTGCTAAAGAGGGTTGAATAATGTTTGTACTTATTTTTAAATAAAGCGGAAGAATTACCTGTTTGCCACCTTCTTCTTTATCCCACAGCTTCCAACATGGAACTTCTTGTTTTGATTATGAATGAGCTGATTCATGCAAAACAGGAAGGTCAGGTCTTGTTTTATTTTGAAAGTATCAAATAACACATGCAGTCTATAATAGATTCCAATTGACCTTAAACACTTATATAAAAGCCTGCCTGAGAAGATGGTTTGATTCTTTTTTTTTTTTTTTTTTTAATAGTCTTTGTGGTTTTCATTGTCCCTGTAACTCGGTTGAACTTGCTCAACCACTTCCACCTGTTCCCATTTCATGACATGCAAATTATGATCATGCACTCATTTATTTATCACCCTCTCTTCTGTCAGATAGTTGTCTTGGCAGCTTGAAGTTGGCTGAACACCCAGGTAAGTGAGTCCCTTATGTTTTAGTGCAGTCAAGGGTTTGGTAAGGATGAAAATCTAATTGTTATTAAAACAAATTTGTGGACTATGTTTTGTTTAGATAATAGATTAGTTATCAGGAGTTCTTCTTTGTAATGTTTGAAATTCTTCTAGCATGTTTCCAGCACAACACAACAAACTGCTCATCTGATACTTGAAGATGCAGCTGTTGACCTTCACCATCTAACCTCAGACTTACACTTTTCACCCTCTTCCTTTGACTTCCAGACCTGTGACATCCTCACCATGTTTAGCCCGCCTGTAGATCACCATGAAGATGCCTACGTCTCTCTGATGAGAGGTTTAGGAGAGGTGGACCTGTGTGGGCCCAGTGTTCCCTCTGACCTGGTCCTGATAGGAGACCATGCCTTTCCTTTAGCCATGAACAACCAAGGCCAGGTCCTTATGGCTGCTTCTCTGTACGGCAAAGGAAGAATTGTGGTCTTTGGTCATGAGAGCTACCTGAGCAAATGTCCTTCTTTGGTGGAGAACGCTTTGGTCTGGCTGAGAGGTGAAGGATCTGACAACCCAACTGTAGCTGTCCAGAAGAAAGTCCAGGAAGTGGCTGATAATCTCAGCAAATCCAGCTTCCAAAGTAAAGTCGTTGGGGGCTTTGATAAAAGCCTGGGGGCTGGTGTGTATGTGACCACTGCCTACACTGTGGATAAAGAGGTGAAGGACCTGGTGGCGTTTATGAAATCTGGAGGAGGAGTGTTAATGGCTGGGCAGTCTTGGGAGTGGGCTTCAAGTCACCCAAAGGTGAACACACTGCTCCAGTTTCCTGGGAATAAGGTGTCTGGTGTAGCAGGGATCTACTTCTCTGAGCATCAGGGCGAGGCGGGGTGCATACCTGTCTACCCGCAAATTCCAACCTCCTGGATGTCGGTGGTGTAAGTGCACACTAAACAATACAAATATATCTGAGCTATCTAAAGGTTTAGTCATAAGAAGATTACGTTACAATCACTCACCTGTTATTAAAGCAGTGAATACAGGCTAATTATCAATCAGACGTCATTAAGATCACACCTTTTTTGTAAATCAAGCAAGTCAGAGTGGCTTGAAGAAATAGAAAAGATGGAAATAATTTCAAATAAAAAACAAAATCAATTAATTGAACCATTATGCTTAAGTATTCAGACATGAAAAAGTGGTAGTGCAAGAAAAAAAAGAATACAGTATCACCAGAGGCTGCATACTAGTCCATACAAGGTCCCAGATTTCTTAACAAAAAACATTGAACAACTTTTTATTTGATTTAACAGCTTACATTTGTTTATCATCCTATACATTCATTAAGTAGCAATTCATAAATCAATTTCATTATCATAGTAACAAATAAAATGAAGAAGAACAGGATGACAACATAATGCCTCAAAATACACCAGATATGTCCGTAGTGTCGCTCTACTCCTTTGCAAGTTGACTGCATTCATGTGTGTTTGGTTCAGCAAGTTTGAGTAGCAAGGCCGAAGAGTTTCCGTGTTATTGATAAATCTCTTGACATTGATGTTTGGCTGTAAAACCTAAAACTTGTAGACTGGAGTTTCTGCAGTTCTCATTGTGTTCATTCATCAAGCTAAATCTGATCTGATTTTGAAACAGTTTGTTTTATTTTGAAAGTCACTGGCTCTGTTTCAATGGTTTCTGGGTGCTACTTCCCGTCCTGCTCAATCTTCCAAAAGTGAATTGATGCGTCATAGCTCTGTCATCCAGCAGAATTAGAATTGCTGCATATCACTTGCAACATTGCAGCCACAAAACTTGGAACCTCAAATTTGAAAAAAAAAAAAGAAAAAGAAAAAGGAATATTAAAAATTATAATAATGAGATTGAAAATTTGAATACCACGGTGTAGTGCAGCTTAAAAATTTTTTTTTTTAAAAATGCATTGATCTGTCAGTTCTTAAGGTCATGATCTATTTTCTGAAGTTAGTCCCTGCAACATTCAAAATATAACTAAAGTATCTGGGTATTGTAACTTGGTGCTCTTTCCACCCCTGTTATTTTTAAAAGTGATATCTTCTTGTTTTTTTTGTTTTTTTTTTACTTTTTTAAAAAGTTATACATCAATGTGAGTTATAAGAGCCACAGGTGTCTCAAATGACCGCTGAGTAAATTTTAGCTGTTCCATTGAAGGATAGAAGTGCACTTTGGCTTTAGCACTCTGCCTATTACTAGCTCAAACTTCAAAGTCTAAGTTAACGATAAATTCCCATCTATGGGCTTAGTATAGCAACTTGAGACAAGTTTGGACAGTCTTTGCCGCTTACATTGTGTTCATCTATTCCAAAGTACAAAAGATTTTAAAAAAAGTGTTTCATAAAATTACAGTTTTTATTTCAGGCTGCATTTTCTTCCTTTTATAATACCTCTTCATGTAGAAATAAAATAAATTCATTGAGGAGTAAGTGAAGAGGAAGAAATTACTAATGTGAACATTTACTCTTGACTGTGAAACCATAATAGACCATGACCTCCTCTTCTCTTCCTCTTCTCCTTTCACTAACAGTATTGGTAAAGACTTTGAGGATGACCTGGAGTTCTTACTGGACGGGGTTCCAGAGTTTGACGTGAAGGGGCCTGCTTTGGCTTCTGAAATTCTGGTCCATGGCCCGCTGTCTTTTCCCATCGCGACCACTGACGATGGTGAAGCGTTGGCGGCAGGAGCATACTACGGGCAGGGACGTGTTATTGTGGTGTCTCATGAAGGATATCTGGCACGGGAGGTAAAAATAATCTAAGCACATAGCTGGATTGATACATTTTAAATTTAGACGACAGAAGTGTTTCTATGTGCTGTATTTGACAGCTCTACCGCTAATCTTTAAATTTACGTTATAATTTTGCCTGTGATTTTTGTACATTGACTTTTGGTCAGCAGTGTTCAAACCTATGAACATGTTAAAGATACTACTGACTACTTTGCAATATTTCTCTGATAACAGAGTCTGGATAAATTCTGGGACAATGCCATCCGTTGGTTGGATGAAGGTCGTAAGGGGGTCATTGGTATACATCCAAATGCAAAGCGTGCCCTCAAAAACCTCAAGGATTCTGGCCTAAAGTGTGAGGTAACTGACTTCAGAGAAGACCTGAGCGTGTATGTGACCACAGCGTACAGCGATGATCATGCTGCAGAAATCCAAGACTTTGTGGCAGAGGGTGGAGGCCTGGTGGTTGGTGGACATGCCTGGTTATGGCAACAGAGAAACCCTGGGACCAATGCCATAAGAGATTTTCCAGGTATATGTATGACAAAGCACTCAGATGTATCTATGATCAAATAGGAAAATGCATGTTTGTCTTCTTACATGTCTAGTGTCAAGTGAGGAGTTGTTATGAGAGTATGTCACAGGATTAAACATATATAAATAATAACAAAGATGTGATTTAATCATCTGATGTTATTCACTCGTTGGATCCCAGTAGGAACCAGAAAAGTTGAACAGCAGGTTATCTTGGAGACAATCAACAGACAGAAAAACATGTATCTGGAGACCGACAGCTTAGATGACTAACTTTTTGTTTTGCTCAAATGACATGAATCATTAGGCATGTTAGGCATGTCTCCAGGCAGGTTTGATTCTAACTTGTCCAAGGGCTGCCAGAAGTAGAGCCAACCCTGGAAGCATGGTAATGATGTACAGTTGAGTTCATAAGTTTACATACCCTGGCAGAATGTATGACCTCTTGGCCATTTTTCAGAGAATATGAATAATAACACAAAACTTTTCTTTCTCATGGTTAATGGTTGGGTGAAGACACTTATTAACAAAAAACTGTTTACTCTTTTTAAATCATAATGCAAACAGACACTTCCAAAATGACCCCGATCAAGAGTTTACATACCCAAGTTCTTAATAACATGTATTTCCCCCTTTAACATTAATAACAGCTTGAAGTCTTTTGTGGTCGTTGTGGATGAGGGTCTTTATTATCTCAGATGGTAAAACTGATCATTCTTCTTGGCAAAAAGCCTCCAGTCCTGTAAATTCTTGGGCTGTCTTGCATGAACTGCAGGTTTGAGGTCTCCCCAGAGTGGCTCAATGATATTGAGGCCAGGACACTGAGATGGCCACTCCAGAACTTTTGTTTTATTCTGCTGTAGCCAATGGCAGGTCGATTTAGCTTTGTGTTTTAGACCATTGTCATATTGGAACATCCAAGTACGTCCCATGTGCAGCTTCTAGGCTGTTGTTTGCAATTCTTTTTTCAGTATTTTCTGACAACATGCTAAATTCATCTTGCCATCAGTTTTCACCAAGTTTCCTGTGCCTATGTAGGTCACACATCTCTGAAACATCTGTGGATCCACAGCTGTGTTTCACAGGGGGATGTAAACTTTTCATCAGGGTCATTTTGGAAGTTTCTGTTGTTATTTTGATTTTAAAAGAGTAAACAGTTGTTTGTTAATGAATGTCTTCACTCAACCACTAACCATGAGTGACAGAAAAGTGTTTGTGTTATTATTCATATTCTCTGAAAAATGGCCAAGAAATCACAAATTCTGCCAGGGTATGAAAACTTTTGAGCACAACTGTAACATACTCAATGAGGTTATTCAAAGAATTCTGCAAGACTGAAGAAAAAAGAAAAGAACCACAACAAGTGTTGAATTCTCCTAGCTAGAAAGCTCATAGATATCAAACCAGATCCATTAATCGGCAATCACAGGCTGGAAACAAACTCACCTGTTCCATCAACAAAGACAGACGGTTCAACCCAAAGTGGGTAAATCTGCAATGATTGAAGTCATCCATTGAATTGTCACTTCCAGCTTTTACCTTCAGGACATTGAAGGGATTCAATGTCACTTTATTGTCTCCTTTCTTTGTGTATTTTTGTGTGTGAAAATGTGAGATGCAAGTTGTGACAAGTTTTATAAATATGTAAATGCAAAAATAGGTGATCAATTATTTTTATTCTGTCTTCCATTAAGCGTTAAAGATGGCCAGTAACATAGCATCAGATAGATGTCTTTTTTAGATGTCTTAGATTTTGCACCTTTCAGTGGAATGATTCACAAAGCTCTACGTCTGTTTGTAAGGGCTCATGTATGATTTGTACAGAGTGTAGGTGTATTTCTTTTTGTTAATTCAACTGTGTTGTGATATCTTTCAGGGAATCATATCCTGAACAAAATGGGCCTGACCCTGCTTGGTCAAGGGTTTAGGGGAGGTCGACTCAAGACTCCTGAGCCCAGCAAGGCCAAAGAAAACTACCACTTCCGCAAATTGCTCAACCGCTTTGGTAGCCATGCTACCAAGGGGGACAAACTGAGCAAGGAGGACGAGAAGAACCTGGACCAGCTGACCAAACACTGCTGCAGCTTTTTGAACATGCAGTCTCGTGACTGCTGCTCCTACTCGCAGGTTGTTTCCAGCCTCACCAGCATCCTGATGACATGTGGCATGCCTCAAGTGAGTGTGCAGAAATGAAGAAACACTTTCAAATGTACTGCCACCATGATACTGTTCTGATGACTTTCAATATCATTCAATCCTTTAAGGCATGTAAAAAATGCCCCGCCAAGACTCCAAGAGACCTCCTCCTCCTCACTTTGGCGACAGATGTGTACAAGGCCTGTCCACATCCTGATGCTCTTCTGCCCTACCTCATCAAGGACAATCCTGTGCTGCCAGTTGTCTATAACCACAAGATTGTGGCGAATGTTGATACAGCAGGTTAGGAGTCAAGTTGGTTGACACACATGTAAAGCATTTACAACTTTATGTCCAATACTGGATTTATAGTGTTACTTAACATAATTACACAGAGCTCAGTGTTGAGAAGCCAAAGAGTGAAATGTGTGAAACGATATGTGAGGACTATATAATCTTTGTGTGTGTGTGTGTGTGTGTGTGTGTGTGTGTGTGTGTGTGTGTGTGTGTGTGTTTGTCCGTGTGTACGCAAGGAAAGACCGAGTGGGTGAGCACAGGTCTGTACCTGGCTCCTGGTATGAGGACCTATATATCACTCCCAGAGAAGATTGTGAACAAGGACTGGCAGGTACAGTACACTGAATTTATGTCATCATCACAGGGTTTCTGTCAAATGGCATATAAGAGAGCAGAGAAACAAACACCAAGCTAAAAAATCTAATCTTTACAGCATTGATAAATGTATTTATAGCCTGGTTCAGTTTGGGTCTGAGCTGCTAATTTCTCTATCAGCAAACAGATTTTTGGGGGTGATTTTTTTTTCTAACTTAGAAGTTAAGAAGATATTAATACCAAAGATACTGACTGAAAGGCAGGAAACATGTAGCTGTTAGTGTGGAGGCTCAGAGCCCGCCTCTTTTACAGCTTTTCTAGTATGGCCCCTACTGATGACTGGCTCAGAAACAGGGTTGACACCATGGATGCTACATCCATGTAATGTACAGTCTATGCTCCAGAACTACAGATAACACACTCAGAAAAAACTTGTGACTTCTCCTTGATATCATAAGTCTTATTCTCACTCTGAAAGTACAGCTCTCATTTTCATTTCCATCTTTCCAGCCTTTCATCTTTATATTCACTGTACAAATGCTCAATCAGTGACACATAACTCTTGTCATCCTCAGATCCAGATAGGCTGTCAAACAGACAAGCTGAGGAAAGATGTGCTGAAGAGAGCCCCATGTGTCTATGAGCGATTTCCTGTAAATTCAAAGATGATGCAGGTGTGGAACCTGTGGGGTGGACTCATCTACCTGCTGGCCCCACCTGAAACAAAAGAGGAGGGGGTAGAGGTCGTAGTGCAGGTGGCTGTACCTGCACCATACTATAGATCTGGTGAGTCTGTGGTTGGTGTCTGTTGATGTTGTTTTTCTTGTTTTAGGTCTCAGGCCAGTGTGAGGAAGGCAAACTTCAAGACCAAACTGTAATATACACGATCTTTTCTCAATCCCCTGGTGTTTTTTTCAGGTGTGACTACAGCAGAAGAGTGGGCACTCCTGCGCACAGCTCCTGCACCCTGGGCTGAGCTGGAGTTTGCAAACCTCATCATGACAATCCCCTCAGAAGCCGTTCGAAACCTGGACTGCATGGAGGAGCTGACAGAGCACTGGGATAACATCATGAAGGCTGTGGCTGACCTGGCTTGCATTCCAGAGAAATTGCCACGCAAAGAGCGCTTTGTAGCAGAAGTGCAGATTTCTCATGGTAAGCTGAGTTTGACTCTTTTTCAGGTTTCTAATTCAAATTCTTGTTTTTAATTTGCATTTCCCTGTTAGGAGCCCTGTGGAGATGGAATGTCTCGTACTTCATTACTTGGTGGTAGCAGGTTGAAACCATGAGACAACCTCTATTGTTGAAAAGTGAAGTCATTGTGCTCCATGTCCTGTTGTGGACTTTTCTAAACACTCACTGGTCTGTTTTTGCCATAGTAACGATAAACATTGCATTCTTGGGAGTTTCACTGAGTTGGGTGAACAGCACAGAAATGTGAAGGCCCCAGTTTTCTTCTCAGGGCTGAAGACAATTACACCATGACTGTCAATGAAGTGTCCATGCATAGTTTTAAAAAATAAATCCCAGTTGGAAGTGCAAAAACCCTGCAGTTCCTGAAATAGCAACAACTTCTTCCTGGAAGCTGTTAGACTTCTGAACTCAAGTGGTGCACTGCAGCCTCCACACACACACACACACTTCCAACCATACCTAGCTACACCCAGCTGAACACTTTACTGCTTCAGTGCAATATCACTGAACTACCTCACATATTAGCACTGCTAAATTGACTGCACAAGTTTTTTACTTATACTTTCTGTATCTACTTCCTTTTTAGCACAAGTGCATGATTTGCTCCAAGATCTCTTTTTCATCCTACTGTATATATATTTTTTCTCTTAGATATATAATGGGGCTCAAAAACAGGACCTTTAGTGGGAGTTTTTGTGCTCCCCATGTGTACATGAGCCGTATGCACGTATGACAAAGCCTCTTGAATCTTGAATATCCACCAAAGGCTAGGTGCAAAAACTAAGAATTTCCTGATAAGTCTTGTGTGAAAATGCTACTTATACAGTAATGTTAACCAAGTAAACGGCCTGGTTTAATGAAAAAATCTGATCCCTTCCTTTCATTCCTTTCTCTATAACAACACCGAGGTTAAAGCAACTCAACTCTATAATAACACACACCTGAAAGGTCATGGGAGTGTGATGTCAGTGAATACTAGGATAAAAGCTCTACATGCATATACAGTTGTGCTCATAAGTTTACATACCCTGGCAGAATGTATGACCTCTTGGCCTTTTCTCTGAGAGTATGAATGATAACACAAAAACTCTTCTTTCACTCATGGTTTGAGGTTGTGTGAAGCCATTTATTAACAAACAACTGTGTTTACTCTTTTTAAAATCAAAATGACAACAGAAAATTTCAAAATGACCCTATTCTGTGCATTTCTCCCTTTAACATTAATAACAGCTTGAAGTCTTTTGTGGTTGTTGTGGATGAGGGTCTTTATTTTTTATATGGTAAAACTGCCCATTCTTCTTGGCAAAAAGCCCCTAGTTCCAGTAAATTCTTGGGCTGTCTTGCATGAACTGCAGGTTTGAGGTGTCCCCCCAGTGGCTCAATGATATTGAGGTCAGGAGACTGAGATGGCCACTCCAGAACTTTTGCTTCATTCTGCTGTAGCCAGTGGAAGGTGGATTTAGCCTTGTTTTTTGGATCATTGTCATATTGGAACGTCCAAGTACGTCCCATGTGCAGCTTCCAGGCTATTGTGTGCAAATTTTTCTTCAGTTTCTGATGACATGCAGCATTCATCTTGGGTTATTGTTTTACGTCAACCTCTATAAGCAGTGGAAACACTCTGATACATAAGCCCTTCAAACTTCATGACTTAACATTAAAAACTGCACGGTGCTACAAGTTACAGTTAACAGAAAAATATCAGAGCTTAATAAAGGTCTATATTAATCCCATGGTTCATGAGAAACAAAATCAAAAAAGAGAGAAAGTACTTAGATAAGACTTTTTTTTAAGTTTAAATAACACAATATCTCATATACACAGTTGAATAGAAAAATGACCAGGAACCTCAGAGATTCAGTTTAACATGTGCAAAAAGAGGTGTTAAATATAAAAGTGTTTCTCCAGGTTTTCAACATGAGCTGTAGCCTTAACCTTTTTACTGGTGCATCAACTAATAAACTGCAATGTTGTTTTTGTATGTTTTAAATAAAAATGGAGCCTTACAATCGGTTTCTCCTTCCAGGTTGCATGCATGCAGGTTATCCTATCATGATGCACTCGGATGTAGCAGACAAACTGGTCAGCGTGGAACATGCCAGAAACGTAGGCATCTGGGGTCCCCTTCATGAACTGGGGCACAACCAACAGAGAGGCTACTGGGAATTCCGACCCCATACCACAGAGTGCACATGCAACCTGTGGGCTATGTTTGTGCATGAAACTGTGTTAGGACAGGACAGGGTAGGTACATTAATTCTTTGAGAGCATTTTGATTCAACTTTGGTCATATTTTGTGAAAAGTATTTGACTTTTGCATCATTTCATCTTTTGAAGTCCAAAACTGCTGAGCAGCGAACCAAAATAATTGAGGACTACATCAAGGGTGGAAGGAAGCTCGGCAGCTGGAAAGTGTGGACGGCCTTCGAGACCTACATGGAGGTGAGAACAGGGACAGACTGTTACTAAAAAACCCACAACCCACAACACTGGGTATGTGGAAACATCATCTGGCATAAATGTCACAATACTCTGATCGTGGCTCATGATACTGTACCATCCAAATTATAGCAGTACTCACTTAAAGCAGGACTTTTTATTGGCCAAGCTGTGTGTTTACACGGCCTGGCCAATAAAAAGTCCCCACCTGGATTTAACAAAGCAAATAGGTACAAGCCTTCTATTGGATAATAACTGCATGGGTGTTTATCTTTCAGCTGGTTATAAGTTATTTAACCCCATCTGATGCAAAGAGCCACTTCTCATTTCTTCAACAATCATGGAGAAAGACACATCCTGTAGTTGTCGAAAAGATCTTAGTAGGTTTCAGGAGGGTCAAATCATTGGCATCAAGCAGAGAAAAAATCTCAGGAGATTGATACAGAAACTATTAAAATAGGGATAGAAACTGTCTAACACATTATAAAAAGATGGAAGGATGGTGGGGAACCATTGTGGGGAAGAAATGTGGTCAGAAAAAAATTCTGAATAATTGTGATTGGCGATCACTTCAACATTGGACCAAATCAAATCAAAGAGAATCAACAGCAGAACTCAGGAGTATGTTTAATTGTGAAAGTAAGAGCATTTCCACAAGCACAATGCAAAGGGAACTCAAGGGATTTCAACTGAACAGCTGTGTGGCCTTAAGAAAACCACTAAGACTAACTGAGAAAAAAACCTCTACTTTACTAGGGAGCATAAAGATCGGACTCTAGAGGAGGAAAGGAAGAATATCATGTGATCTGATGAGTCCAGATTTACCCTGTTCCAGAGTGATGGGTGCATCAGGGTAAGAAGAGAGGCAGGTGAAGTGATGCACCCATCATGCCTAGTGCCTACTGTACAAGCCTGTGGGGGCAGTGCTATGATCTGGGGTTGCGCATCCAAGCTTGTCCAAAGAAATAATAGAGTGTGACCTAATTTTTGGTGGCAACTTTCTTTTTGGCCAGGCAGTGTAAAAGTTAACATTTATCCATGTTGTTTCCTTTCATTTTCATCACTGTGCACTACAACTATGCTCTTTGCTCCTGCTGCAACTACAACTTCTTCTACATCCAACTCAAAGACGTTATGCTGCCACCTACAGGACCGGAGTGCACAACAGTATATTGACAGGGAGGGAACAAGGCAGGAGATGATTTCAGGGGTGGGCAGGTGCCTTCCTGAAGTATGGGCTGTTCTGTGATTTTCACACATATGGCCAGTCTGTCTCTGGATGAGAAAATGACCTTCAGCTGTAAAAGACACGGGAACTTTGTCTCATTTGATTCTGCAAAAAGAGAAACAGTATGACATTTCTTCTTTTGAAAGGCCCTTTGCAATAGTTCCCAGATCATACTGAAAAAACATTAAGTGGTGGGAATCTTTTAAGGTGAATCAATACAAAGAATGCTGTACAAACAGAGATTCAGGAGCTTAGATCCACCTGTTAACCAACTCTCCAGCCTGAATAACATTCACAGGAGGTGATTTGTTGGCCCCATGACACATTAAGCAGTAAGAAGGAACCTGTTTGAACACATCGCACACCTCCACTGAAACTCAAAAAAACTGAATATCTGAACAGCTGTTCTCACCTTTGTTTTCTTCTCTGTAGCTCAAGGACAAGTTTAAGTGGGATGCCATTAAAAGGGTATTTGGAGCCTATCACAAGATGAAGGAATTTCCAAAGACCAACCCAGAAAAGATGAACGTGTACGCTGAGACCTTCTCCCAGACCGTGAAGATGAACCTGTGTGGATTCTTCAAGGCCTGGGGCTGGCCAATCGAAGAAGCAACAGAGAAGAAGCTCTCCAAGCTGCCCCCCTGGGATGACCACCCCCTGGCCAAGTACGACTGAGCCTCAGACTGCTGCTGAGAGAGAGAGAGAGAGAGAGAGAGAGAGAGAGAGAGAGAGAGACAGAGAGAGAGGGACAGACAGACAGAGTACAGATGAGTTCACTGACAACCAAACACCTGAACTTTAGGAGCAATTTCACAAAAGATCAAACATCACTGATGGTTATCTGCTGTTTTAAAATCCGACTGCTGTTTATAATGTGTTTTTATATTCCAGTGCATACTCACAGATAAATATTTTACAAATGAGTCACACTGACCTCCTAAATTTGATTCTACTCCTGGAAAAAAAACATACCCAAGGATCTTCCTTTGAACTTTTTTGTGGTCTCAAGAAATTGTGTTTTATGTCCAAGGTTATTCTTGCAAGAGCACTCATTCATTTTAAAAGGTGCATTTTTTTGCTACACACATTAGTCGAGTATACCTTTAAAGAAAGCTTTGAAAAACAAAAATACTTCTTTCCACAGCGCTTTTCTGGAGCTAATATATAACATACTTTGTGCAACTTAAGCAGCAACATGCACTGCTTTTGTGAAATTGCTCCCAAGAGTTTAGAGACAAATCAAGTTTACAGACCTTAAATGTATTTGCACTAAAACTGTATTTATTGCAATATTTGAAAAAAGTTACCCAAAGCTTAACAATTGTTACATTAGACAAAGTCTAACAGAGTTTCCTGATTTGAGGTTGAACATTAGCTCTGCTGAATGCTTTAACTGAAAGTGAAAACTTGAAAAATGTGTAATGAGGATAAGCAGCAGTAAAATCAGTGAGCTGAAATATTTTGATTTCTGAACCTGGACCTTCTTCAAGTTCAGGTCTTGAAGAAAGATCTGCAGAATGTTTAAGATTTGCAGCTACTAAATCCCCCAAAAAAGGAAAAACAAGGTTGTTCAAAGAAATAAGGTCAAAGCACTTTTTATCTCTGTTTTTCATCTTTTTTGTTTCTTGTCTAGAATCTTTAGTTGTTCCTATTACACTGATGTCTCATCTAGATGCCCCACAGCATAACAGAAAGTCACTTGTGACTCAGAATTTAGGGAATTAAGCTTTTATTGTTTCACCAGAGGTATCTGATTTAACCAACAATAAAAAAAAAACACTAATAAATGTTTTCCTCTTCACTCTGCTTACTTCCTTTGTTCACTGAATGTTTCTGAAATGACAAGAATTGTAAGAGATTCAGGTTAAAAAGCAGGTTCATGTGTGACTTAATGTGTAGTCAATATGCAGTTCTGATCCCTACGGTTATCACAGACATGATGCTCAGAGAGAAGTTCAGTTTGAATGGATGGTTCTGGTTCACCAGGAAGAGTGTGCCTCCGTTTTTGAGTTTTCCAGACTGGCCACGGCTCAGCTGCTCACCGTCCAGAGAACTAGGATTGGGACCCAGCTATGGAATAAAAGAGACGTATACGGACACTGGACTCCAGGATTTTTGTATGTTGAATTCACAGGGCTGATATGAGTAGGGTGTGTCCAGGCAGCAAAGAGGAGGGTGTGCTGCCAAAAAGTTTTATTATGTTACATCAAATATTAACTTGATGTAGTGTTTGAAGGGTGCAGATGGGAAGAGGTGTTTTTGATCTGGAGATGAGTTGAAATCTAACCCGTGACATGATGAGCTAATCCTAGTGTTTGATTTTATACCTGAGTAACAACCACATCCTGCTCTGTGTAATAAGCCACCACCTTCACTGTAGGAGAACAAAGTCTATTACCATCCTTCACACTCACATACATACACATGTGCATTTCCACATTTAGATTATAAACTCATGGTACAATAATAAATTGACAAAGAACATACATCACATTTGGATAATTTGTAGAAATGCAGACAAAGATTTATAAGAAATAATGCAACCTCAAGAAATTTGCATGTGTCATTTTTGTATACTCTTGTTCAACTGTTTGTTTAGTAGCAGGGGTGGATCTAGGAAAACATTAATGGGGTGGCAAGGGAAGAGCAGTCAGTTGTAAAGTGGTGTCAGTATGGCAGAAGTCTGTGTGTTGGATTAACTTAATATTAGGGTAACCATATTCTGAAAACCCAAAAAGAGGACCCTCTACCCAAGATGACGAAGTAGTTTCATAACCCAGACATTTATATAAAACCCTCCCTCTCTATTTGAAGAAAAAAAAAGGTGTAATTGCTGCATAAATAATGTAATGAAGCCAATTTCTGCCAGTTAAAAATGTCAAAATTAAAAACTGGTTTGGTTGAGATTTCTACTTTTTTTTCTCTTTTGCACATATAAAGTTAAACATTTTTAGATAAAAAGGCAACTTTTATCCCATAACGTTGACTTATTCTTCATAATTTGGACTTATCTCATAGTCAATTTAATTAGTTAATTTATTTCATCTTAAACTCAACCTCACAACTTTTTAAGGCTTTCATGGTTCTTCCAGTTCTTGACAGATGGTTTATTATTTTTCACTCAGTCTAACTTTGTTACCCAAAACTCTATGTCTCGTCATTCTTCTGTGTTCAAGTGAAAACTGCATTGGGGGTGGGACGGATGCTACAGGTTGGGGGGAGGGGGGGTAATGTTATGTCATCTCATTCACTGCAGTTGGTAATTCATGGATGTATCTGGTGAGGTTTAACTTTTCTTCAATATTAAATGTTCATAATTGGGGTGGCAAGGCTTTTTTTAGGGGGGCAGCTACCACCCTATGCCACCCCGGTAGATCCGCCCCTGCGCACTAGATCAGTGGTTCCCAACCTTTTTGGGCCGTGACTCCATTTTGACATCCCAAATTTCTGGGGACCCCAGAGACATTATTTTCATCTTAAGATTTTTTTTTTTCCTATTTTTCAATAATTTGTTGTACATACAGAGTAGCCAGGATTAGTTCACAAAGTGAAAATTTTATTTTTTCTGATCAGAATATAAACTTAATTCTAAGTCAACTTTCAAACTCAAAAAACTCTATCTATCCCCAAGAGACAATAAAAAGGCGAATAGAGCAATAAACAATGTAAACACCTGAAGACAAATAAGAACAAAACAGCAGGAAGTTCAGAATTTCACTGTAAATTTAGTCTACTGCTTAAAATGCTAAAATCCAGGAAAATAAAAACTGAAAGCAAATTGCTTGGAAACAAAAAAAAACAAAACAAAAAACCCCCCGAAAATAATCAACAATAAAAATACCATAAATACTGGAATGTCTAAAACTAAAATACTGAAAATACTTAATAACCAAAGGCTAACTACATACTGAAATACTTCATAGTGAAATACCAATATATATATGAACACTCAAATTACAGATATACTTCATAATACAATACTGAAAATACTCAAGTACTTAATAATTAATGTTACTGAAGAAAACATATTCATCCGTGATTTTTATTAAATTTTCTCTAGACATGTCAGGGGACCGCTTTTGGATTCCAGGTGACCCCACATGGGGTCCCGACCCCAAGGTTGAGAAACACTGCACTAGATGACAAACCAAACAATTAAGTTAATGTCAAAAATATCATTGATGCTAAAGATCGAGGAACTCTAATTATTTAATATTTAAAGTTCAATAGCTTGAAGAGATTTAACAACCAGCTCTGTCTGAGTGAGCAGTGAACATTAAACCTCTGTTCACTCTGAATCTTTCTCCTGTTGTGTTTTTAAGTTCCAGTTCTCCAGTTGTTATAAAACGCTCCAGCACGAGCAGCTAAAGTTTATATTGTAAACACTAAAGGTGCTGAATCTTCGCTGACTCGAGGTTAAAGTCTTCAAAGTTTCGTCTCAATGAGCTACAGTGCTTCAAGAAGGCTCCAAGAAGAAGTGATAAAACTATAGACTGTATTAAACAGGGGGTACTATTTTTGTAATGTACGGTCCAGTGGAAAAATAAACCCGTACAGAAACATTGCTCCATATAAAGTTCCAGTCTTCTTCCGGGCTTCTGTCTTTGAACCACCGGCGTTTAGTGTTGAATGCTCTCGAAACCATAGACTGAAACATAGACCATAGACTTCGAAACATGAAGTCATGTATTTTAACGAACTGTCCAGTCAAAGAAATGATAGAAAATATACGGAACAATTTGAGTAACTACTTTTTTTTTATTATGTTTGTAAGAAGCGCTGAACAGTGAGTGAGTGATTCACCTATGAGCTCCTCCACCCAGTCAGTCACTTCAGGACACGACGGTGAGCAAAAAGGGACAAGAAAACTATTGTAAGTAATAGGAAGCGATACATATTATCTACTAACTACAGAAAGCCAAGTTAATTTACGCATTTCTCTTTAAAGAAAACGTAAAAATTAGCTGTTTGTAACCTTCTGTTTTATGTCACAGCTTCCTACATGTAACTAGTTGTTTGGGTTGTGAATGAGCTGATTCATGAAAAACAGGTCAGGGCTTGTTTGGAATATTTTAGGATAAGGAATCGTAGCTGTAGCTTTTGAAGGGACTAAAAAGCACATGCAATCTATCATAAATCTCATTTTACTTTCATATTTAAGTTACAGCCTGTTCTCTTTCATTTCTCTTAGAATATATTCATTTTTATTTGTTACTCCTTGAAAAGTAACATAAGTTAAAAAAAATGCATTTCTATAGTTATTTGTAGCAGTGTTTTAGTAAAAGTAGTCACAGTAAAGAAGCAATCAAGTGTGTATCTAAGCTACTAAAGAAAAGCTACAAGTCCGCATTCAATACTTGAATTGAATTATTTATTTTAACCCAGCATGATAGTCATATTGCTTCTGTTATTCTGTGTTAATCATGTTTTATTGTTTGTGCTCTTGCATGCTGTCATGTTTTATTTGTTCTGTTGCATTTTATATTTGCTGTTTTATTTTTACTATACAGCCATTGAGAAAAATGTTATTGTTTTTAATAATGTACTCTACAAATAAACTACATTGGACTGCCTTGGAAACATTGAAATTCTTCTCAAGTTGCAACAGACTGCAACACAGTTGTGCAGCACAAAAAAGAAATAAAAACTTCTCAGGGGTGTAAACATGGCATAATAAACACACCATGTCCTGTTATTTTTGTTAAAACTGCTGCTGGTTTCACCCACTATTAAATTTGTGTATAGTGCTCTGAACAGACACAAATATTGACACATAGTGACAGAATAAACAGGTTCATTAAACAGTCTCGCCCTGGGTGTGTCGCTGTTCAAACGTTATATGTGTGTGCAATGACATACTCACTGAGCGAGAATGTCTGTCGTCCGTTTGTTGGTGTTTAATCTTGACTGTCCACACCACCTCCTTCTGTTCTCATTTCAGGACATGCAAAGTCCTGTTCATGCTCCCATTTATTTTTCATCCTCTGTCCTGTCAGGTAGGTGTCTTGGCTGGTTGCCTGTCTGGGGAACAGCTGTGCTACAGTCAAATAACAAGCTTGAGGACAACTAAGCACTCAGGTACAGTAAGTCACTTATGTTATGGTGCAGTTTTGGTCATAAGTCTGAACTGTTTTTATTCCTCTTCTTCTTTTTTTACAGCCAGGCTCAAAAAACTTGTACCATATTTTGTTTAAATGATAGATTAGTTATCAGGAGTTCGTCTTTGTAATGTTTGAAATTCTGCTAGCATGTTTCCAGCACAAGACAACAACCTGACTCATCTGATACTTGAAGATGCAACTGTTGAGCTTCACCATCTAACCTCAGACTTACACTTTTCACCCTCTTCCTTTGACTTCCAGACCTGTGACATCCTCACCATGTCTAGCCCGCCTGTAGACCACCATGAAGATGCCTATGTCTCTCTGATGAGAGGTTTAGGAGAGGTGGACCTGTGTGGGCCCAGTGTTCCCTCTGACCTGGTCCTGATAGGAGACCATGCCTTTCCTTTAGCCATGAACAACCAAGGCCAGGTCCTTATGGCTGCTTCTCGGTACGGCAAAGGAAGAATTGTGGTCTTTGGTCATGAGAGCTACCTGAGCAAATGTCCTTCTTTGGTGGAGAACGCTTTGGTCTGGCTGAGAGGAGATGGGTCTGACAACCGGACTGTAGCTGTCCAGAAGAAAGTCCAGGAAGTGGCTGATAATCTCAGTAAATCCAGCTTCCAAAGTAAAGTCGTCGGGGGCTTTGATAAAAGCCTGGGGGCTGGTGTGTATGTGACCACTGCCTACACTGTGGATAAAGAGGTGAAGGACCTGGTGGCGTTTATGAAATCTGGAGGAGGAGTGTTAATGGCTGGGCAGTCATGGGAGTGGGCTTCAAGTCACCCAAAGGTGAACACGCTGCTCCAGTTTCCTGGGAATAAGGTGTCTGGTGTAGCAGGGATCTACTTCTCTGAGCATCAGGGCGAGGCGGGGTGCATACCTGTCTACCCGCAAATCCCAACCTCCTGGATGGCGGTGGTGTAAGTGCACACTTAACTTCTATTTTATTGCACATTTTTAGAATATTACACCTTGCTTAAAACAATACAAACCAAAAAGTCTCTCACAGCTATTTTGTTTTTCCTAAAGCTTTTGGTAATTAAAAAACAAAGAAATCTGGGTTACCTAAAGGTTTAGAGAGTCATCTGACAATTACGTTATCATCACTCCCCATTTATAAAAGCAGTAAATGTAAACTAATCAGTCAAACTTCATCAAGATCACACCTTTAATGCAAATCAAGTGCAAGTTGCTTGCTTGCAGCAAATGAAAAAAAAAATAATTGCAAAAAAAAACAAAAAAAACAAGCAAACACCCCGACCCTTTTAGAATTTCTCAATTGAAACATTAGATTTAAATGTATAGACATACAAAAAGCGAATTGAACAGCTTTCACAGGTGTTTATCATCCACTAAATTCATCTGGTAGAAATTCATAAATCCTTTTTTATTGTCAAAATAACAATGCAGACAAAAATAAAGAAGAGCAGGATGACAACATATCCGTGCAAACAAAGAGTTTTCATAACCCCATCCCTCTCCCACCCTCCACGTCCCTCCCTCATGGGTCTTGTATGTGCTTTTAAAGGTGCGTAGAGGCATTCATAGTAAGTCTTGAAAAGGAGGTATCTCCAATTTAAAAAATTCAATAAAATATAAAAAAGAAATAAAGTAAAATAATAGTCACATTTTAATAATAATAAAAAATAATGGGATCGAACATTGGAATACTGCAGTGTAGTGGAGGAAAAAAACAAACATACTGGAGACTGCAGACTGGAGCCTATCCCAGCTGTCATTGGGCGAGAGGCAGGGTTCACTCTGGACTGGTCACCAGTCAATTGCAGGGCGCAACACATTGAGACAAACAGTCTTTCATGCACACACTCACACCTACGGGTAATTTAGAATAACCAATTAACCTAACGTGGGCATGTTTTTGGTCTGTGGGAGGAAGCTTGAGTACCCGGAGAGAACCCACATATGCACAGGGAGAACATGCAAACTCCACACAGAAAGACTCACCTTGAAAGTGACCTTCTTGCTGTGAGGCTGCAGCGCTACCTGTTGTGCCACCATGCAGCCCTCTTGCTCTTTCTGCCCCTGTTTTTTTTAATAGTGATAACTTACTTGTGCACAATCTTTTTTTTTTCTGTAACTCAACCTTTAAGATCAGTGTGTACTCAAAAGTTGTACATTGATTTGCATAGCGAAAGCCACATCTGTCTCAAACGACCACTGAGTGCATTTTAGCTATTCTCTGTGAAACTAAAAGTGCACCTCAGCTTCAGCACTCAGCCTGTTTTAATCTCAAAGTTCTCATTAAAGTCTCATTATTTGGCTTCATAACTTTATGAACAGAAACCAGCGCATGATGTCACAGCAACTATAACTGAGTTTCAGACACAGTCTTTGCTGCTTAAATTGAATTAATCTATTTTGATGTGCAGGAGATTTTAAAAACAGTATTTAATAGGGTCACAGTTATGGGTCCAGACTGCGCTTTCTTCCTTAAATAAGGCTTTTTTCATGTCAAAACAAAATAAATTCTTTGTCAAATAAAGAAAGACAAATCTAAAAATTAAGGAGCCTTTCTTTAGAGAAAGAAATAACTCATGTGAACATTTTTTATTGGCTGTGAAATCATATTAGACCCTGACTTCTCTTCTCCTTTCACTAACAGTATTGGTAAAGACTTTGAGGATGACCTGGAGTTCTTACTGGACGGGGTTCCAGAGTTTGACTTGACCGGTAACGCTTTGGCTTCTGAAATTCTGGTCCATGGTCCTCTGTCTTTTCCCATCGCGACCACTGAAGGGGGACAAGCAGTGATAGCAGGAGCATACTACGGGCAGGGACGTGTTATTGTGGTGTCTCATGAAGGATATCTGGGGCGGGAGGTAAAAATAATCTAAACACATAGCTGGATTGATACATTTTGAATTTAGACAATGTGGATATGTCCTGTATTTGACAGCTCTACAGCTAACCTTTAAATTGATATGATAAAATTTTCCTCTGATTTTTCTACATTAGCATTCAAATATATAAAAATGTTTAACAAACTACTGACTACCTTGCATTATTTCTCTGATAACAGAGCCTGAATAAATTCTGGAGCAATGCTGCCCGTTGGTTGGATGAAGGTCGTAAGGGGGTCATTGGTTTAGCTCCAAAAACAAAACACGGCCTCAAAAACCTCAAGGATTCCGGCCTAAAGTGTGAGGTAACTGGCTTCAGAGAAGACCTGAGCGTGTATGTGACCGCAGCGTACAGCGATGATCATGCTGCAGAAATCCAAGACTTTGTGGCAGAGGGTGGAGGCCTGGTGGTTGGTGGACATGCCTGGTACTGGCAACAGTCTCATCCAAGGAAAAATGCCTTAACAGATTTTCCAGGTATGACAAAGCACTCAGATGTATCCATGATCAAATAGGAAAATGCATGCTTATCAAAGTCAAGGTGCTGTTGTTTAAATATTCCTACATGTTTAATGTCAAGTCACAAAGTTGAAAGCTCAGTTGGGGTTGAGATATGAGATAGTGTGTCACAGAAATTCACTTATATATAAAAGATAAAAAAAAGATGAGACTCAGAAAATATAATAAGCTTATAAACAAAAAGATGTGCAGCAGTCAATAAAAGAAGTGTTTTCAAAGCAAACAAAAGCTGGGCCCAGTGTTGTCATGAGTTTCAGAATAGCAGCATAGTGGTACAAATGAAGGAACCACAAACTGATCAGGTGCAGCTATCAATTGGATCCCTGTAGGGAGGGACTGGAAAAATTCAACTGCAGGTTTTTCTTCAAGACGATCACAGAGAAACAATATATGTGTGTCCAGGTACCAGAGGCTTAGATGACTGTCTTTGTGTTTTGCTCAAATGAAATGAGTCATTAGGGCATGTCAGACATGTCATCCTGACTCTCCTGAAGCTCTCTCTGAAGTGTTTGCCAAAAGCAGCGGGAAGGCAAGAGGACTCTGGCCATGGGTGGGCAAGTGCGTCCTGGCCAGAGGGTTGGTTGTCTCTGTCTGGGAGAACCAGAAGGGGCAGTGGGTTGAGATCTCTGAGGCAAAGAGGTTCACCTCAGCTCGGCCAAAGAGATCCTAAGTCGCATGGACCACTTCTGGGTGAAGGCTCCACCTCTCCCCTGGTGGAGGCTTGTGATGGGAGAGGGAATGGGCAAGCTGGTCCTGACTTCCCAGTGTCCCTGAGCTGTCCTGTTCTGCAAAACTGCACCTCATCCTGAGGGCAGGCGTCTGTGATGACAGCCTCTAGTCAGGATGTATCTGGGCCAATAGAAGTGCTCCTGGTCAGATAAGACCTGTCCCTGCATGGCACCAGGGCAAGGATGAATCACTGTGACATTAGGAGCTTCCGGTGTCTATGCCGTTCGACATCCAAGTGTAAGCTGTTCAGGCAAATCTGCAGAGGGCGCAGCAATAGTAAGCCCAATGGAACAACAGAAGTGACTAATGTTAGCTTGCCCAAGAGCCACAGGAAAGGCACTTAGGGCAGTAGCATGCTCCTTTGAAATAGGGGAAGGAGGCACAGGGTGTTCACCACACGATGAAGGTGTGGCTGTACCGTCATAGTTGTCCTGTCCATGGCTACACCAATGAATGTTGTAGTTTGAGAGGGGCTTAGGCAGCTTTTGACCAGATTACCTTGAGGCCTAGCTTGAAGACATGGGAGAGAAGGGGAGCTGTGTCCTGGGCTGCTTGATCCTGGGATGGGGCATGAATCAGCCAGTTGTCCAGGTTAGGCAGAATTTTCATGCCCTGAGACTGCAGAGGCACAGGAGCTGCAGTCATACACCTGGTGAAAACTCTTAGAGAGAGGTAGAGCCCAAATGGGAGTACTTTGAACTGACAGTGGTGGCCTTGATATTCAAAACTGCCTTGTGGAGCATTGGGTACATGAAGTAGTTGCCCTTCAGGTCTATAGACATAAACCATTCCCCTGGACAACAGTTGGTTGCAGTAGGTCACATGAGGTCCAGACTGGCTGGAATCCACTAGACTTTATCTAACGAGGAAGTATGTTGAGTTGGCTCTAAAGATGGCACACAGTCAAGGCAGGCTCTTGCTACAACTTCCATGAGCCCCAATGTCAGTCGCCCCTCCTATCATCACAGAAAGACAGTTCAACCCTAAGTGGTTGATGTGTGTTTTGAATGTTTTTTTTTGTGTGTATTAAGCTCAATTTTATTCTCCACTTGTCAATACTGTATGTATCAGCTCATCTTGTATCTTTACAGAGTGTAGGTGTATTTATTTTTGTTAATTCAACTGTGTTGTGATATCTTTCAGGGAATCATATCCTGAACAAAATGGGCCTGACCCTGCTTGGTCATGGGTGTAAAGGAGGCCTAATCAAAGCTCCTGAGCCCAGCAAGGCCAAAGAAAACTACCACTTCCGCAAATTGCTCAACCGCTTTGCTGGCCATGTTACCAAAGGGGACAAACTGAGCAAGGAGGACGAGAAGAACCTGGAACAGCTGGGCAAACACTGCTGCAAATTTTTGAGCATGCAGTCTCGTGACTGCTGCTCCTACTCACATGTTCTTTCCAGCCTCACCAGCATCCTGATGACGTGTGGCATGCCTCAAGTGAGTGTGCAAAAAAAAAAAAAGACCCCTTTTAAATGTACCACCACCATGATGCAATATGGATGACATTTATTTCATTCTTTGAAGGTATGTGACAAATGCCCTGTTAAGAGTCCAAAAGACCTCCTGCTCCTCACTGTGGGGACAGGTGTGTACAAGGCCTGTCCAAATCCTGATGCTCTTCTGCCCTACCTCATCAAGGACAATCCTGTGCTGCCAGTTGTCTATGACCACAAGATTGTGGCGAATGTTGACACAGCAGGTTAGGAGTCAAGTTGGTTGACACACATGTAAAGCATTTACACGTTTATGTCCAATACTGGATTTATAGTGTTACTTAACATAATTACACAGAGCTCAGCATTGAGAAGCAAAAGAGTGAAATGTGATAACATTAGTATGAGTGTGTAATCTTTGTTTGTGTGTGTGTGTGTTTTTAAGGAGGGGAGGAGTGGGTGAGCACAGGTCTGTACCTGGCTCCTGGTATGAAGACCTATATATCACTCCCAGAGAAGATTGTGAACAAAGGATGGCAGGTACAGTACACTGAATTTATGTCATCATCACATCACAGGGTTTCTGTCAAATGGCATATAAGAGAGCAGAGAAACAAACACCAAGCTAAAAAAGCTGATCTTTACAGCATTGATAAACGTATTTAAAGCCTGGTTCAGTTTGGGTCTGAGCTGCTAATTTCTCTATCAGCAAACAGATTTTTTGGGGGTGATTTTTTTTCTAACTTAGAAGTTAAGAAAAATATCGATACCAAAAGTTCACTCTATCAGAGGCACAGCTCCCCGACTGAAAGGCAGGAAACCTGTAGCTGTTAGTGTAGAAGCTCAGAGCCCGCCTCTTTTACAGCTTTTCCAATATGGCCCCTGCTGATGATTGGCTCAGAAACAGGGTTGACACCATGGATGCTTCGTACAGTCTATGCTCCACAACTACAAACAACAAGCCCAGAAAAAAATACACATGGTTACTTATCCTCTTATTGGCTTTGATATCAGAAGTCTCATCTCATCCCCTTGATTTTGATTGGTTGGTGATGTTAAGAGTGATAGATAATTGTTCCAAGTCACCACAGGATTTTTGCTCTGAAAGTACTTCACTCATTTCCATTTGTGTCTCTCCAGCTTTTTATCTTTATGTTCACTGTACAAATGCTCAATCAGTGACACATAACTCTTGTCATCCTCAGATCCAGATAGGCTGTCAAACAGACCACCTAAAGAATGATGTGCTGAAGAGAGCACCATGTGTTCATGAGCGATTTCCTGTAAATTCAGAGATGATGCGGGTGTGGAACCTGTGGGGTGGACTCATCTACTTGGTGGCCCCACCCAAAACAAAAGAGGAGGGGGTAGAGGTCAAAGTGCAGGTGGCTGTACCTGCACCATACTATAGATCTGGTGAGTCTGTGGTTGGTGTCTGTTGATGTTGTTTTTCTTGTTTGAGGTCTCAGGCCAGTGTGAGGAAGGCAAACTTCAAGGCCAAACTGTAATATACACAATCTTTTCTCAATCCCCTGGTGTTCTTTTCAGGTGTGACTACAGCAGAAGAGTGGGAACTCCTGCGCACAGCTCCTGCACCCTGGGCTGAGCTGGAGTTTGCAAACCTCATCATAACAATCCCCTCAGATGCCGTTCGAAACCTGGAGCGCCCCGATGAGCTGGCAGAGCACTGGGACAACATCATGAAGGCTATGGCTGACCTGGCTTCCATTCCACACAAATTTCCACGCAAAGAGCGCTTTGTAGCAGAAGTGCAGATTTCTCATGGTAAGCTGGGTTTGACTCTTTTTCAGGTTGCTTATTCAAAGTCTTCTTTATTATTATTTTCATTTCCTTTAAGGAGATGGAACATCTCCAAACTCATTAATGTGTGGTGGCAGGTTACAATTCATTTGATCCATTTCTCCTCCCAGGTTGGATGCATGCAGGTTATCCTATCATGATGCACAAGGCTGTAGCAGGTGCACTGGTCAGTGTGGAACATGCCAGGACTAAGGGCTTGTGGGGTCCCATTCATGAAATGGGGCACAACCAGCAGAGAGCCTACTGGGAATTCCCACCCAACACCACAGAGTGCACATGCAACCTGTGGTCAGTGTATGTGCATGAAACTGTGTTAGGAATAAACCGGGAAAAGGTAAAGTCATTTTCCAAGAGCATTTTGATGTAACTTTTAAATNTTAGATGCGACCAGAAACTCAAATTTTAATTATAACACAAAATTATCGAAAGAAACTAAACAAAAAGCCCCTCAAAATCCACAAAACACAAACCCCAAACGAAATATGAAACAAAATTACGTCACCCAATCGTCCAAAGTCGTTCTTTTAACAGTTTTTAAGTCTTTTTAGCGTCCTTCACCCGCGCTCCCTTTGTCCATGAAACAGAAAATCCCTTTGTCCAGAAAACGGAAATTGAAACGAAATACTCCAAAAATCCACGGCCGAATCGTCCATACAAAATAAAAATGATCAAAAAACCCCAAAAGAAAGTAATCCACGGAGGAAATAATCCAAACTTAGGAAGTCTTCAATAAAGTAAAGCAGCTCCGGCGACGCGCTCCTCACGCGGTGCAAATTACAGCACCGAACGGCACGATATTATACATACACACAGTTCTTTAAGTTTTTACTTTGTGCAGAAATGTTTTGTCACCACTCTCACACATATATTTACTTAAACACTATGATTTTTCCTTAGCTGCAGTCCTTAGACTGACACTCTTTCTTCGTCTTTCCCGCCGCCTGCTCACTTTTTTTCCTCCTCTTCCTCTACGCCACATCCTTTATTTATAACTTTTCGTGGCTTTTTAGTGGGACACATTTATTACGTTTCCTAACTTTAAGTTGAGCATACCCCTCTTTCAAACCCTTTTTTACATTGGAAAAGAGTTATTTGCATTCTTTAAACACACAGTTCATCACATTTCTTTCTTTTGTTTTGAGCACCTGTGTTTTTACATATTTTCATTATTTCTTTTTCTCACTCACTCNACACATATATTTACTTAAACACTATGATTTTTCCTTAGCTGCAGTCCTTAGACTGACACTCTTTCTTCGTCTTTCCCGCCGCCTGCTCACTTTTTTTCCTCCTCTTCCTCTACGCCACATCCTTTATTTATAACTTTTCGTGGCTTTTTAGTGGGACACATTTATTACGTTTCCTAACTTTAAGTTGAGCATACCCCTCTTTCAAACCCTTTTTTACATTGGAAAAGAGTTATTTGCATTCTTTAAACACACAGTTCATCACATTTCTTTCTTTTGTTTTGAGCACCTGTGTTTTTACATATTTTCATTATTTCTTTTTCTCACTCACTCGCTTTAATGTGCCACTGTCACAGATCCCCCCCCCCCAGCTGGAGGTATCGGAGGCTGAACCCCGAAGTAGGGCTTTAAGTTAACCACATTAATAGTGTCTGCCTTCATGTTCTTTTCTTTCCATTGTACCAGGTAATTAATGGGGCCTAATCTTTTCATTACTTTTGCAGGACCTGACCACTTAGGTGCAAGCTTTGCTGAAAAATTGTCCGATGCTTTTGAAAGCGGGTGGGCACGCACCCAGACCTGGTCACCCGGCAGGAACTGTGCACCTCTCCTCCGGGTATTATAATACCTGGCTTGTCTGGCTTGACACGCCCCCACTTTCTTTTTTACTTGTTCGTTCATTTGCTTTTGTCGTTCTAACAGCTTGTACGGAGACTGCTGAGGTGTAGGTGGTGAACTGATGATGCGCTCCAGCGGACCTTTAAGGGTTCTTCCTAGAGCCAGCTCAGCAGGGGTTCGACCAGTTGTCTCATGCTGCGCAGCATTGATAGCAAAGCGAAACTCCCTGATCCACTGATCCCAATTTTGGTGCTGGTCTCCAACATAGGAAGCGATCATGGTCTTAATTGTCCGGTTTGAGCGTTCTGTCAGGTTGGTTTGTGGGTGGTAACTGGTGGTGAATCGTTGTTTTACTCCCCAGATCTTACAGAGGTTAGACATCTCCTGTCCAGTAAATTGAGGTCCTCTGT
>RPOG01002340.1:0-21798 GCA_008086565.1 Thalassoma bifasciatum
ACCTTTCATCATAGGCCTTGTTGACTCCTCTCCAAATGGAACAATGTTTATGGTTGTGGACAAAAAGTTCACTTTTGCTCTCATCACTCCAAATGACTTTGTTCCAGAAGTTTTGAGGCTTGTCTCTGTGCTGTTTGGCGTATTGTAAGCAGGAAACTTTGTGGCATTTGTGTAGAAATGTCTTTCTTCAGCCCATTTTGCCTCAAGTGCCTCCTTATTGTGCATCTTGAAACAGCCAGACCACATTTTTCCAGAGAGTCCTGTTTATTTGTGGGTTTTTCTTTGCATCCTGAACAATTTTCCTGTCAGTTGTAGCTGAAATGTTTTTGTTGGTTTGGTTTGAACAGAATCCCTCATTTTCCACTTCTTCATTAGAGTTTGAACTCTGCTTATTGGCATCCTCAGTTCCTTGGATATCTTTTTATATCCCTTTCCTGTTTTATACAGTTGGATTCACTTTTATTTTTCTTTCCTCATGACTCAGAATCTAGAAATATCAGTGCAGCACTGGATGAAAGATGCAAGTGTCTGTCAGGAGCTCAGAAACTCACTGAGCTTTTATACACACACACTGATTAAAGCTAATAGATCACAGGTGAGGATGGTTACCTTTCTATTGAATATATACATGTCCTCAAGGCTGTGAACTACAGGTGTGAATAAACAGAAGAAACTGTCTCTCTGTGTTTTTTTTCCAGGTCTGCGTCCTCGGAAAACCCACGCTGACAGATTGATTAGTATTCTCATCATTCAGACAGACAGACATGCAAAGAGTCACGAAATGTTCCGTGTGCTGCAACAGCAACGAGAGAGAGAGAGAGAGAGAGAGAGAGAGAGAGAGAGAGAGAGGGAGGAGCCAGGCTGCCAAGGTGAACCATAAACCTCCTTTCATTACTCTGACATCCAAAACACGACGCGCAGCTCGGAGAAGAAGGAGAGAGGGAGCGGAGCAGCTCTGTTCCTCCACCGCAGATAATCTGACTCCTCACACGGACAGAAGTGATCTTACCCTTCCTTATTTTTCATATTTATTTTTTTTTTGGTCAAATCCTGGATGTAAAAGTTGCGTGACGCTGCGCGGAGCCGCGTGCGTCATTTCAGCGCAGGAAAGAATCAAAAAGGTGAGTTTCCTTCACATCCTTCATACCTGTGGGAGAAATAAACACATTATTGATTTTTCTGAGTGTTTCATCACCTGTTTGGTCTCTGATGATGACAGAGAGAGAGGATTAACTTCTCTTCAAGATGCACTCATCTGCTAATTGCTGCTGTTTTTATTCCTGCTCTCCTGAGGATGAAGCGTTTTTGTTTGTGTCTCAGAGGAAACTGAAGAAAAGGACATTTACATTAAAGCTGCGGCGCCTCTGAGCTGTAGAAAAACAGCAGCTGATCAGTATGTGAGAGGTGATAACTCAGATTTAATCAGGGACATTTTGCTGTGTGTAGAAACACACCCAGACAAACAGAAGTTCACATCATTGGAGCAACAGCAGCAAAGGAAACGCATAAAAGATCATTTTCCATCCACATGAACAGGAATCACAGACATTTTGAGCCGATAAACGCTCCACCTGTTACATTAGAGCAGATCATCGGTGCTCTGATAGGAGAGAGCAAGATGTCCTCGTATGTAATCACTCGCATACAAATATGGGAACGTGTTGTTGGAAAAATAAGCAGAATACGGTTTGTGAGGAGAACCAGGGATTACATGTGAATGTCAGTTTCAAGAAAACACGCTTAAGATTGGCCGAAATTTAAATATCGAGGCTGAAAAATATCTGTGAGTAAAAGATGTCGAATTGTAGACTAACACTACAATATGCGACTACATGATACCTGTGACTGTTTACATCAGGGTAGTAGTTAAAATTACAACACTCTAGGGCAGTGGTTCCCAACCTTTCCTTCCTCGGGGCCCACTTTTAAGTCGCAGAAATTATTGTGGCCCAGCTCTGACCCAATAAGTGCGGAGGCTATATAATGCCTAGAAAAGAGCCCCATTTGCAACAATGACCCAATATGTGATTTAAAAATGCGATAAAACACAAAATGTAATGAGTGGTCAATATCATAACAGCTGCTGAGCCCAAAATGTGGTAGCTTTTTGTCCACAATGTAACACGTTGTTACATTGTGGACAAAAGATGTTGCATTTTGGACTCAGTATCTGTTACATTATCAACCAGTTATTACATTTTCAGTTTTATTTCCTTTTTTTTTAGTACATTTCAGTACTATGTTACATACTGGGCTCTAATATGCTTTCTTGAAGGGCTTTTTATCATATATTTATACACGTATGACTATTTGAACAATCTAAATTTCTTTTGAAACTTAACTTCGTTTCAACAATTGAAACATTATTTCATATATCTGTATCTTTTTTATAATTACCCTTCACTAAAACCATACTATTTTGGAATAGTTTTAGAATATGATTTGGCGGCCCACCTGGGAGACCTCTGTGGCCCACCGGGGGGCCGCGGACCACAGGTTGGGAATCACTGCTCTAGGGCCCATGGTGCTATGGTAAACATTAAGTAAGAAATGTTTCAATCCATCAATGTCATTAACCTTTACAAGATTACAAGATACTTTATTTCATCGCACAGCAGCAAAACGATACATCAGTTGTCCAAGAAACTTAAAAAAACACAGTGATATTTAGGAAAAAGAGTACAAAAGGATGGAGGAGGGGAAAAAAAGCAAATACCAAACTGGGCTCCTGTAGCCGGGCACAGGAGAAATCTTCCGAATGAGGTGTTTACATGCTCCACAGAGTGCTGCGCGAACGGAATATTCCCGTTTACATGTTCAACAGCATATTCTGAATAAACCGTAGCAGTAGTAGTAGTAGCGTCATGACAAGACGTCATTTAGAGGCGTTTTCTTTTAAAACACTGTATTGACATTCGCACCAACTGGTCAGAGATGCTTGTTTATGGCTATTCTGTGAAATATATCTATCAGTGGCAGCTGCTGGTCGTTCAAGAAAAGGAAGCTCATTTTTTTCCAGGCCTACATCATAAGTGTGTTTGTTTATTTGTATGTAAATTATTTCCTCCTTTTCTTTTGTAGTCGTTTTTGATAAAGACAAAGTTTCTGATGATTCGGTATAGCCACCGGATCAGTTCATACAACAGAATGAGAGACTTTGAAAATGCTCCGGTGGATGTAAAAACTTTAAGATCGCTGATTCGCTCATTCCGCTGTCAATCAAAAGGAAATTCCCCCTCAGACAGATCATCCAATCATCACACAGAAACCGAGCGTCAGCCCCCGCCCACTGCCCCATAGACCCCCAGAGACTCTGAGCGTCTGTCTGTGTAAAACTCTGTGGAGCTGCAGAGATGAATGAGAAATAAGTCGTGACAGTTTCCTGTGATAAGCAGCTGATTCTCAACAAAAGATGAACGTGTTCTAGCGCATATTTAGCGCACAGTACAGTTTTCTCCTCGCCCCAAAAGTATAGAGACTTTTGCCTTCTCGCCGTTTTGAACATGCGCAGACGGAAAACATCCCTTACCTTGTTTACTCTGGAGCATATTCCGATTAATGTGTTTACATGACCCAATATTCGGGTTAATACAGGCATATGCTAGGGGTGTTATTTGGATTTTTAATAATCAGAAAATGAGCTTATTCGGGTTACGACAATTGGAATAAGGTGTTTACATGACTCCCACGCAATCAGAATATTGTCCTTATTCTGATTAATACAGGAATATGGTGTGCATGTAAACGTAGTCAATGTGAACTGTTTCTATTTAAAAACCCAGTCATGAGCACACAGAGCAGGGTCCTCAGTCATGAAGGACGCCCCCCGGAGAAAGCAGATCATGATGGCGCCTCCTCCACTGTGTCGAAAAAAAACGTCTCAGTGGGATCTCCATCAGGACCATCAAGGTTCAAGGTTTTCTCCTCAGTGAATCAAACTTTCTTCCACCTTTGGTGATTAAAAGGGAAGGAGACGAGGCCTTCGAAGAGGTTTTTGTTCTTAAAGCTCTTCTCTCTCAGACGCCGTCGGCTCCAGTAACGACCTCCATTTGGGTCGAGGATCGTCCCATTTTTGTCCCATAATCCTCAGGATCTTTGAAGAAACTCCAACCTCAGCAGTGATGGCGTTACGTTGTGAGAGGTGTTGATTCTGCAGCTCAACAATCCAACCACGTTCAAACGGAGAAAGATTTTTCTCCTTTTCCATCAGGAGGTCATGACAGTGAAAAAACCTGACAGAAAATCAGCTTCAATCCACATTTTTATGCAGATTTTCTCCTTTAAAGGCTGTGCTATTAAACTTTTGATCAGCTGATGAACCTTGAGCATTTTACCGATTGGTTAATTCTCAAGTATTGGTACGATATTCGTAATTTAACATCAATGGGAAAAGTTCTTGATCCCCTGTTGGTGTGAAATAAACTTATAAATTTTATGAGGTAAAGGCAAAAGTTAAGGATGTCCAATTTTTGGATTTCCACTATAAGAATTAGTAAAAAGCAGACAGCTAGTCTTGAAAATCTGAACCAAAATGCAGAAAAACAAACTAACAGGGAATTCTGGATTTCCAAACCTCCTTTAAACTCGATTTTTGCTCTTTGTTCCATTTCTCTCTGTTCTCCTGAGGCTGTTGTGACTGCAGAGAGACAAAGACGAGTACTGTGACTGTTGTTTTTATGAGGAAAGATATCTCACTTTTATCTGAGGTTTTAAGGTCGTTTTGTCTCGGTCACACTCCCATCATGTGAGGGTTCAGTGTTTGGATGGGAGACCGCCGCACGCAGAAAACGGCTCGTCTGTCGTCACGTTTCAATCAAAGCTAGAACTCAACGTGACCTCTGGGTTGGTCTTCGGAAAAACACAAAACTTTCTTATAAACTCCTGTTGAAGAAACTGTGAGACGAATGTTTATAAAGTTGAATAAAGTGACTTGTTTTGAAAGTGAAAGTGGAAGTAGAGCAGATCTTTAACTCTTCTTATTTTAGCTCACACATCCCCAAAACATCAGTGATCCACCTCCGTGTTTCACAGTAGGAATGGTGGACCTTTCATCATAGGCCTTGTTGACTCCTCTCCAAATGGAACAATGTTTATGGTTGTGGACAAAAAGTTCACTTTTGCTCTCATCACTCCAAATGACTTTGTTCCAGAAGTTTTGAGGCTTGTCTCTGTGCTGTTTGGCGTATTGTAAGCAGGAAACTTTGTGGCATTTGTGTAGAAATGTCTTTCTTCAGTCCATTTTTCCTCAAGTGCCTCCTTATTGGGCATCTTGAAACAGCCAGACCACATTCTTTCAGAGAGTCCTGTATTTGTTACACTCCAGTCGGTGCTGCGTTCATGGCAGTTTGGAAATTTGGGACAAATTATGTCCAGTATTGATTAAAAACAGGAAAGATTGTTTCAGTGTGAAATGAAGGACATGAACTGTGCCATAAAACACTTAAACAAACTAACAAACAATTGGGAATAAAATGCTCATTTAAACTCAGAATCAGAGAATAACTGAATCCCTGAAGAGTCACAAAAACCCATAAAACACTCAGGTGTTTGTTACAAAGGCAGAAAAAGAAGCGACATAACTTCCTGTCAAGCTAACACACTTAGTTTTTCCTTTACAGTCAGTTGACTTAATCATTTGTATCTATTCTTTAGATAAATACGTATTGTAAGCAGGAAACTTTGTGGCATTTGTGTAGAAATGACTTTCTTCAGCCCATTTTTCCTCAAGTGCCTCCTTATTGTGCATCTTGAAACAGCCAGACCACATTCTTTCAGAGAGTCCTGTATTTCAGCTGAAGTTATTTGTGGGTTTTTCTTTGCATCCGGAACAATTTTCCCTCTCAGTTGTAGCTGTAATTTTTGTGGTTTGGTTTCAACAGAATCCCTCATTTTCCACGTCTTCATTAGAGTTTGAACTCTGCTTATTGGCATCCTCAGTTCCTTGGATATCTTTTTATATCCCTTTCCTGTTTTATACAGTTGGAAAAATCACCAGGGGATGGAAACTTTTGATCGGGGTCATTTTGGAAGTTTGTTTTTATGATTTTAAAAAGAGTAAACACAGTTGTTTGTTAATAAATGTCGTCACCCAACCACTAACCATGAGTGACAGAAAAGTTTAAAGCCAATCAAACTTCATTTCAGCCTTTAAAAGTTGGATTTTTGGCCAGAAACATCCCTTTAAATGTGTCATCGCCTGTTTCTTCTACGCCGCTCTTTATACATACATCCATATTTCCGCTTCCCTTCAGCGTGTGGTCCGTATGAGCCTCTATAAAAGAGCAGGAGGTTATAAATAGCGCCTGCACAGTCCGGCTCTGTGTGCGGCGCTGTCGTTCATGTGTGGGTGAGGAGGTCTGAGTATCGCTGAGCCGGCAGGAAGCGTGGGGAGTAAACAAAAGCTCTGCTCCATATCAGCGCGCACAGACTGAAATATCAGCGGCTGGCCGACCTGGTAGAGGCCCCGCGCCGATGAATCACCTCTGTCCACGAGCTCGCATCACAATAGACGGAGCCGAGCGTGACGAGTAACTGACAGAGGCGATGAAGAGGAGGAAGCACGTGATTCAAACGTCACCGACAGAACCTCACAGTTTCATCTGACTGAAGGAATCAGTTCATCTCTGACTCTGATGGTCGTGTTTACACTTTCGCTGGTGTGAAACCAATGAATCAAAACTGATTCTCCTGAGTCGGGCTGAACGATTTATTATCTTCTGATCAAAATCACAATTTCAGACATCGTGATCATGTGATCGTTAAAGCTGTGATTTTTATTTGCTCCTGACTGACCCAGGATCTGTTATATCAGCTGTTTCACACACACCTGTCTTTGAGTGTGAGACTGTTGAGAAAAATCATTTTTTCCTTGAGATTGTTGAATTTTGTTTTGAATTTTTTTGTATTTTATTTATTTAACTTGACACAATTAAGAATATTTTGCACTACATTAATTTTAAAAGTCAAGAGTCAAAGATAGCTCTTTTTGTTCTTTAGTTTTTATAACTAAATATAATTTAGAAAGTCCGGTTTAGAAATAACAGGAATAGGTTTTAAGGATATGAGAAAAGTCAAAATTCGACTGTTTATCTAAAAATCTCCTTAAAATTTTTTTTTTTTTGCCTTTTATCCTTTAATTTTGTATTTATTTCGTATAATTTTTTTTATAAACTTTATTTTTTGAACCTTTTTAGTTTACAGAACACATAAAAAAACAACAATCCCACCCACCCACCCCCAGATGGCCAACAAAAGAGAGAGAGAAAACAAAAACAAAACACAGCTATTGAAATATACACAATAATAATAATAATAATAATAATAATAATAATTAAAGTACATACAATAATAACAAGTAAATACATACTTATTTCGTATAATTTTGACTTAAATCTTAGAGTTTTGACTTTTTATCTCAAACATTGCCTTTATTTCAAAACGTAGACTTTTTATCTTAGACTTAAAATTTTGACCTTAAATTAGAAAGTTTGGACTTTTTTCACATAATGTTAAATTGCTTTCTTAAACTCTGGAAGTTTATTGACTTTTTATCTCAGAATTTTGTCTTTATTTCTCAAAATTTCCACTTTTCATATTAAAAAATTGATCTTTTATCTCAAAGTCGGAAACAATTCTTACCTTCAGTTTTTATTTTCATCCTCACATTAGAGTAAAAGCTTTTGATGTTTCAATGGTTTGATGTAATTTTCTGTCATGTTTGTAAATTGACTTTAAATTGTGAAAATTTCACTAAAGTTTGATTTAAAGAAAATTGTGAATCGAATTGAAATCACTGTATCTGCCAGAAAAATCGCAATTAGATCTTTTTCCAAAACTGCTGTTTCAGAAGCTGTTTTACAAACATGAGCCAAACATTTCTTTCCTTATTTTCTCATTTTGCTTTTCTGCTCACTGGAAAAACTGTGACTCAATGGTAAAAGAGCTTCCAACTTTGCTGAATGTAACAAGCCGTAGCTGCAAATGTGGTGCCTCATGCAGTTAGTACTTTACACCAGGAGATGACAGACATCTGTAACTTCAATTTGAGCGATATATTTAGGCGTGTTTCTCTTCAAACTTATGAACTTTATAGTTTATAAACCATTCCCTTGGTCAAGGAGACACATTTTCAGAGTCAGAATTTTATTTATCTGCAGGTTTTTGTCTCTGCTGTCTGACTGACGCTCGTCTGCTCGGGGTCGCTGATGCTCAGACCTTTTGTTCTGAGGTTTTTTACTGAAGCTGCAGGACGTCTGTCTGTCTGCATCATGGCTGGGAACAACATATTTACTGGTTCTTAACAAAACCGTTTGATAAGGTCCAGAAAAATCTGCTCTTTCAGGCGTCAGCTGCTCATCAAGATGCACACAGTCTGTTCAGATTCAGCACGATCAAATAAACCAGATTTATATGGATGGAAATAGAAAATTTGTCTCCTCATACAGAACAGCTGTGAGTGGTTTTAAAGTGATCATAAGAAAAGTCTCATTTTTACATATATGCCTTGTTATTAATAAGGTTATAAGACCCAAAATGTGTTATTTCTAAATGCTAATTCTATAAAACCCATTAATGTCGCGCAGGCTGAAGAAGTTAATCAGTGAAAAGAGAGACCTAAACTTTTCTCGGCTGAAAATGGTTTCTGTGATTATCTATTAGAAGTTAAAGTGGAAACTGTAGCGAGACTGTCTGCTAGAAACAGAACTTAAGAAAGCTAAACATGATCGAGCTAAGACATGAGCTAAAGGCTAAAACAGAAGCTAAAGGATAAAACAGGAGCTAAAGGCTAAAACATGAGTTAAAGGCTAAAACATGAGCTAGAGGCTAAAACATGAGTTAAAGGCTAAAACACAAACCAAAGGCTAAAACAGGAGCTAAAGGCTAAAACACAGGCTAAATGCTAAAACATGAGCTAGAGGCTAAAACACTAGCTAAAGGCTAAAACATGAGCTAAAGGCTAAAACAGAAGCTTAAGGCTAAAACAGGAGCTAAAGGCTAAAACATGAGTTAAAGGCTAAAACATGAGCTAGAGGCTAAAACACAAACTAAAGGCTAAAACATGAGTTAAAGGCTAAAACATGAGCTAAAGGCTTAAACACAGGCTAAATGCTAAAACAGGAGCTAGAGGCTAAAACACTAGCTAAAGGCTATAACATGAGCTAAAGGATAAAACAGGAGCTTAAGGATAAAACAGAAGCTAAAGGCTGAAACAGAAGCTAAAGGCTGAAACAGAAGCTTAAGGCTAAAACATGAGCTAAAGGATAAAACAGGGGCTTAAGACTAAAACATGAGTTAAAGGCTAAAACATGAGCTAGAGGCTAAAACATGAGCTAGAGGCTAAAACACAAACTAAAGGCTAAAACATGAGTTAAAGGCTAAAACATGAGTTAAAGGCTTAAACATGAGTTAAAGACTGAAACATGAGCTAAAGGCTAAAACACAGGCTAAAACATGAGCTATAGTCTAAAACAGGAGCTAAAGGCTAAAACAAGAGTTTAAGGCTCTAACATGAGCTTTAGTCTGAAACACAAGCCAAATTACATTTAAATCTCAGTATTTTTCATTTTATTATCAGCCAGTTATCACACATGGGGTTTAATTACATCTTTGGTTTTATCACATTTTAGAGATTTTATTTTAAGCTCAGAATTTTTGTTACATTATTAACCAGGTATAACATGTTGGGTTTTATTACATTTTGGGTTTTTGTAACATGTTGGGTTTTAATAAGTCTCTTTATATCCTTCATAGACTTTTTTGGGACTTTAAAGAGTTGGAACCACTGCCTTAAAGGAAACTAATCTTAAAGTTAGTTCTTTATAACATCAGACTGAGTGTTTTTGTCTCTTCTGTCTCTACCTGTGACCGTTCCTCTCTCTCTCTCTGAAGTCGACCTTCGTGGTTAAAACTCCTCGGCATCGATCAGCGAGGAGCCTCCGACTGTTTTCTCTGCCTCGGCTCCTCGCTGTGTCACAAACATTGTCTGAATCCTCTCACCGCCGTGTTTTTCTCCTCCGTGTGTTTCTGCAGAGCGGCGTGAGTCAGACGAGTCCCGCCGCGAGGAATTCAGACTCCAGACCCCAGACCGCCAGCGCCCCGCCGACCTGCAGGGACCAGCTTTACTTCACGTGGAGGATTTTTACGTCTGAAGACTTAAGTTTCTCCTTTTTCCCAACACGTTCAGATGGAAAAAGGTCGTTCAGTGGTGAGAAACGACCAGTTTGATTATTAAAATGTATGTTTTCTTCTCTCCTCTGTGAATGTGCATGATCATCCTGCACAAACAGACGCCAGAAGTGAAGATTTTCTGCAGAAAAATAAGAGTTTTCACACCAAACTTGATGATTTCTCACCACTCCGTCTCTGTTTTTTAAATAACCGAAACTGATTTTTAAAGTGTTGTCTTTTCTGTAAACTCGTTGATTATTCAGGACGATTTCTTTATTTATTTTATCTCATTGGACAAAAATCTGCAGCTGCTGATTGAAACTCGAACTCACTTTGGCGTCTTTGTGCATTTTTCTCGATTTGTCTTTGTGTGTTTTTTTTGGAGGATGCAGCTTTTAAGTGATGGAAAGTTCTTCGTTTTTACGGACGCTGTCGCAGCAGAAGGATTGTAATCTTGAACCGTTTTGGAGAAGATGCTTTTAAACAGTTTCGGTGTTTTTTCTTGACAAGAATCTGAAGAAAGTGAAGTTATAAACGAGGATGTGAAGCGAGTTTGGATTATAATGATGTCGACCTTTCATCGGACACGTCTGCAGCTTTAAATGTGATTATTTTTGATTCTTCAGTGAACAGTTTGCCCGTTTTCTGGATTTCGTCTTTCACCGTCTCTTCCTTCCTCGGGGGGAGCTCTCAGCCCGTCCCGTCACCGCCATGGTGATGTCACAGGGCACCTACACCTTCCTGGCCTGTTTCGCCGGCTTCTGGTTGATCTGGGCCGTGGTCGTCATGCTCTGCTGTTTCTGCAGCTTCCTGCAGCGCCGGCTGAAGCGGCGCCAGGAGGAGCGTCTGAGAGAGCAGTGTCTGAGGAGCGTGGAGATGGAGCCGCTCAGCTGTCACCCCGCCGGTTACCCCTCCGTCCCCCCGCCTCCTCCGCCGCCGCCGCCACCGCCGCCTCCTACGCAGCTGCCCAGAGAGCCGCCGCCGTTCTGCCCCCCAGTCCAGACCCTGAACCCGACGATTCCTCTGCCCGTACCTCATCCCATGCCCCAGGCCACCTGGGTCACCTTACCAGGTAACGTCTCCATAATTAACCCTTTACATCCCAATAAACTCTGCCCTGTTAACCACACTACAATTATAAGATTATAAATTATACTCAGTCAAATTGATGGGGAGAAAACTCAAAATAATGAGTTGCAAGGCAAAATTATCAGATAAAAAGGCAAAATTATCAGATAAAAAGTCAAAATTATCAGATAAAAAGTCAAAATTATCAGATAAAAAGGCAAAATTATCAGATAAAAAGTCAAAATTTTAGATAAAAAGTCAAAATTATCAGATAAAAAGACAAAATTATAGATAAAAAGTCAAAATTATCAGATAGGAAGTCAAAATTATCAGATAAAAAGTCAAAATTATCAGATAGGAAGTCAAAATTATCAGATAAAAAGTCAAAATTATCAGATAAAAAGTCAAAATTATCAGATAAAAAGCCAAATTTCTCAGATAAAAAGTCAAAATTATCAGATAAAAAGTGAAAATTATCAGATAAAAAGTGAAAATTATCATATAAAAAGTCAAAATTATCAGATATAAGTCAAAATTATCTGATAAAAAGTCAAAATTATCGGATAAAAAGTGAAAATTATCATATAAAAAGTCAAAATTATCAGATAATAAGTCAAAATTATCTGATAAAAAGTCAAAATTATCGGATAAAAAGTGAAAATTATCATATAAAAAGTCAAAATTATCAGATAAGAAGTCAAAATGATCAGATAAAAAGTCCAAATTTTAGATAAAAAGTCAAAATTATCAGATAAAAAGACAAAATTATCAGATAAAAAGACAAAATTATCAGATTAAAAGTCCAAATTTTAGATAAAAAGTCAAAATTATAAAGGAATGTCATAGAATTGAGATAAAAAGGCAAAAATAAATAATAAAAAGCCAAATTTCTCAGATGAAAAAATCAAAATTATCTGATAAAAAGTCAAAATTCATAAATTAAAAGTCATTATTAAGAGATAAAAAGCAAAACATGTAAGATAAAAAGTGACATATATGGGGAAAAAAGTCAAAATAATGAGATAAAAAGTCCAAAATAAAATAATAAATAGTCAAATTTCTCAGATTGAAAAAATCAAAATTATCCGTTAAAAAGTCAAAATTCTTAAATGAAAAGTCATAATTAAGAGATAAAAAGCCAAACATGTACGATAAAAAGTCAAAATAATCAGAAAAAAAGTTAAATTTCTCAGATAAAGAAATCTAAATTATCAGATAAAAAGTCAAAATTCTTGAATTCAAAAGTCATAATTACGAGGAAAAAAGCCAAATGTATAAAATAAAAGGTCAATTGTATGGGGAAAACAGTCAAAATTATCAGATAAAAAAAATCAAAATTATTAGATGAAAAAGTCAAAATTCTTAATTTAGGATTCATAATTTTGAGATAAAAATAATGTAATTATAATGTAAAAAGTCGAAATTATGTGATCAAAAAGTCAAAATGATCAGATAAAAAGTAAAATTATCAGATAAAAAGTCGAATTGGATGGATAGAAAATGAAACTTAACAGTTAAAAAGTAAAGTTATCAGAAAAAAAAAACAAAATTACCAGATAAAAGGTAAAAAATTCTTAGATAAACTGTCAAAATTATGAAAAAAATTGAAATTTTTTCTGAAAAAAGTCAAGATAATGAGATAAAAAGTCAAATTTCCCAGAAAGAAAAATCAAAATTATCAGATAAAAGCAAAAAAATCTTCGATAAAAAAGTGAAAATTTATGAGGTAAAAACTCAGATTAAAAAAAAATCTTAAATTTTCGGATAAAAAGTAAAAATACTTAGATTAAAACTCATAATTATTAGATAAAAAGCCAAACAAATGCAATAAAAAGTCAAAGTTATGGGATGAAAGATCAAAATTACTGAATGAAAAAGTCAAAATTCTTAAATCAAAATTCATAACTATGAGATAAAAAGCCAAACAATTAAGATAAAAAGATAAAAAGTCAAAGTTATGAGATAAAAAGTCGTTTTTTTTTCCGATTGGTCAAAAGTATCAGATTACATGAGGAATTTCTTTGATAAAAAATGAAATTATTAGATAAAAAGTCAAAATTCTAAAATTTTAAGTCATAATCATGAGATAAAAATCCAAATATAACATAAAAAGTCAAAATTATCAGATTAAAAAAATCATAATCGTCAGTGGCTCTTAGTCTGTCAAGCAGGGAGCACTTGTTGTCTATCACAAGCTGTCCTGGGATGAAAACTCATCAGAAAACAATGGGGTCACTTTAGTCTTGCAGCTAGAACCCTGTTGAAAACAAAGACTTGCAGCTTTGTCAGGTTGACATTGAGGAGGAAATGCTCTAAGACTGTGAAGCTGCAAACACCAAGGTCTAACTCGGGCTGACCAATCAGAGTGAAGGGGGTTTTTGTCTTAAAGAGACAGCAGCTTCGAAAAAGTGTTTCAGACAGAGGCTGAAATAAGAGTTTTCTAAAACACCAGGGAGAGAAAAATTGAGATTTATTTCAATCATGTGAAGATACTACGGGGGCACCAGAGGGACAAAATAAAGAGTAAGAAATGTCTGATACCCCTCTTTAAAGAAACGCAGACTGAAAATGATCCGGTCGTTTGTTTGAGAGAAGAAGCAGAGAAGAGGAGGAGGGTCTCACTCACTCTCTCCCTCTCTCCCTCTGCTGTCTCAGATATTTTTATTACTCTCCGTCCTCCCTCCTGCCGAGCAGCGTTCCCCCGCCAGGCGTCATGGTGACAGCTGCTGCTGGGACGTGGGTGGTGACTGTGGAGGCCGAGCGCTGACGGGGAGGGGGGGGGATCAGAGGGAGTCAGGAGGAGCACAGCTGCACGTGAAGGAGGCTTTGATGACTGTAATCACTCCTCTCTGTCCCATTGACTGTATATAGAATAAACAGCGTGGCTCCGCCTGTCACCGTTCTACGTTTTTGAAGCCAAAAAACCCCGTTTCTCTAGCCGCCATTGTGCAGCCAGAGTCAGAGAATATCTGGTGGAGCCAAGTAAAAAAGAGAAATAAAAATATTTATTTCTTCTTCTTCAGAAGGTTTAGTCTCCTTTTGGCTCTTTCCTGAAGTTTCTTATATCCCCGATAAAAACTACTCACGAACGGCAGCTGTCAACTATCGTAAAACGAAACTTATATCGCGGTTTTTAACGTCCAATAACTAATGAGAAACTAACTTCTCAGGGAAAAAACACCTGAACACCATGCAGCCAAATGACATCATCATACCACCTTAGAGTAAAGATGAGAGAAACGTTTCTACNTAAACAGCGTGGCTCCGCCTGTCACCGTTCTACGTTTTTGAAGCCAAAAAACCCCGTTTCTCTAGCCGCCATTGTGCAGCCAGAGTCTGCGCAGTAGAGAATTTCTGGTGGAGCCAAGTAAAAAAGAGAAATAAAAATATTTATTTCTTCTTCTTCAGAAGGTTTAGTCTCCTTTTGGCTCTTTCCTGAAGTTTCTTATATCCCCGATAAAAACTACTCACGAACGGCAGCTGTCAACTATCGTAAAACGAAACTTATATCGCGGTTTTTAACGTCCAATAACTAATGAGAAACTAACTTCTCAGGGAAAAAACACCTGAACACCATGCAGCCAAATGACATCATCATACCACCTTAGAGTAAAGATGAGAGAAACGTTTCTACCAGGTATCAGAATTTTTTAAAGTTTTCCCGGCTCATATCTGGAATACATGGGGAGGCGGGGCTTATGACATATACTGCAGCCAGACACCAGGGGGCGGGGCTTATGACCTATACTGCAGCCAGACACCAGGGGGCGGGGCTTATGACCTATACTGCAGCCAGACACCAGGGGGCGGGGCTTATGACCAGTTTGATTATTAAAATGTATGTTTTCTTCTCTCCTCTGTGAATGTGCATGATCATCCTGCACAAACAGACGCCAGAAGTGAAGATTTTCTGCAGAAAATTAAGAGTTTTCACACCAAACTTGAAGATTTCTCACCACTCTGTCTCTGTTTTTAAAACAACCGAAACTGATTTTTAAAGTTTTTCACCAAGAAGTGTTGTCTTTTCTGTAAACTTGTTGATTATTCAGGATGATTTCTTTATTTATTTTATCTCATCGGACAAAAATCTGCAGCCGCTGATTGAAACTCGAACTCACTTTGGCGTCTTTGTGCATTTTTCTCCATTTGTCTTTGTGTTTTTTTTTTGGAGGATTCAGCTTTTAAGTGATGGAAAGTTCTTCGTATGGACGCTGTTGCAGCAGAAGGATTGAAATCTATGAGGACGACGAAACCTTAAACCTGTTTAAAACTCAAACCCATAACTTTTTAGATTCATTGGACCAAAGTTTGGCGAAGCGTCGAATCACCACGTAAATTTGCATCAGCGAGTCGTCTCCGCTCTTCAGCCCGCGGTCGGCGTGCGCCTCAATTTTCAATTTCATGGAATTTATGGAAATTCATTCATGAGTTTTTTTTGGCTCCAGCCTCCCAGCGGAGGTAAACAAGGAGCAGCTGCACTTTTCAGGATTTCAGGCAGAATTATAAAGAAGTCCTGAAATGTAAAAGTGCAGCTGCTGCTACGAGGAAGAGGAGAAGAAGAGTGGAGTTAAAATCAGGCGTTTCAGACGTGGAGAGGATGTGACGCTTTTCATTAAACAGGAACTCAGTTTGTGTCCTTTGACTATAAATGATTAGATGAGATTAAAACCCAACGAGGGAAAAACGAGAGGAATGTGAAAGAGACGACGGATTCACGACTTTGAGGAATCTGTGAGAAAAAGAGGAGAAAAAGAAAAACAGTTAAAGAGCGTCAGAAAATCCCTCAGCGGCTCAGACAGACGGTCGGGATAAAACAAAAGGCTGCTGGAGTCTGACTCCGTCTGCAGACTGATGGAGAGGTTCAGTATCCAGGCAGCAGGACGGAGAAAAGAAAACAGGAGAAACAGGAGAAAACAGGAGAAAAAAGGAGAAAAAAAGGAGGATGAGACGATTTATGGAGCCCAACGTTTACACCCCCAACATCTTTGTGCAGCTGAAAGAATAAAACAGAGTCACAACTTCAAGAAACAGGCACAACATCGTTACTTTGACTTTAACAAAGATGTTTTCAGGGCTGAACAATTCACAAAAATAATCTAACTACAATCATTATTTCTTATATTGCAAGTGTGATTATTTCCAGTTTCCATCTTCTGTTACATTAATTACAGCACAACAACAACAACCCACTACCACTACAACTGGGACTGATTTTTACACATTTAAACACTTTTACCTTCTTTTTTTAACACTTTTAGAACATTTTTGATTCTTTCGCTCTATTCTCCAGGCTCACTCCCGATTATATTGCCAATTTTTGACACTTTTCACATTTTTTAAACCACTTTCTTTTGCAACAAACTGACTATTTTCCAAATTTAATCCCAACTTTCTTGCCATGTTTGTTGACTTGGGCCATTTTTTTAACACTTTTCACTGGTTCTGGTCACTTTATCATCAGTTTTGCCACTTTCTGAATATTTTAAAGGGTTCCTCCAAAATTTTTCTTGTCGCTTTTTGTCCATTTTGGTAACTCTTCACTCTTTTTTTGCTACTTTTGGATCATTTTTTTGCCACAAACTGACTATTTTCCAAGTTTAATCCCAACTTTCTTGCCATGGTTGTTGACTTGGGCCATTTTTACACTTTTCACTGGTTTCGGTCACTGTCTTCAACATTTTTGCCACTTTCCGGATTTTTTTAAAAGGTTCCTCCCAAATTTTTCTTGCTAATTTTTGTTGCTTTTTGTCCATTCTGGTAACTTTTTACTCTTTTTTTGCTACTATTGGATCATTTGTTGCAATAAACTGACTGTTTTCAAGCCATTTCTTGGTGATTTTTGCGATTTTTACCACTTTTCACTATTTTTGTCACTTTTTTAACCATTTTTTGCCACTTTCTGAATATTTTAAAGGGTTCCTCCAAAGTTTTTCTATCTGCTTTTTGTCCATTTTGGTCAATTTTCACTCTTTTTTCACATTTTGGACCTTTTTTTTTTTTGCAACAAACTGACTATTTTCCAAGTTAAATCCCAACTTTAATGCCATGTTTGTTGACTTTGGCCATTTTTTTCACCTTTCACTGTTTTCCTCATTTTTTCCCCCCTTTCTGCTATTTTATGAATTTTTATAAAGTTTCCTTCAAAATTTTTCTTGCTTATTTTTGTTGCTTTTTGTCCATTTTGGTAACTTTTCACTCTTTTTTTTGCTACTTTTGGATCATTTTTTGCAACAAACTGACTGTTTTCCAAGCCATTTTTTGTTGATTTTTGCGATTTTTACCACTTTTCACTATTTTTTGTCACTTTTTTCGCCATTTTTTGCTACTTTCTGAATTTTTCTTACAAAAATTTTCTTGCTTTTTGTCCATTTTGGTAACTTTTCACTCTTTTTTTGTCACTTTTGGGCCATTTTTGTAACAAAAATGACAATTTTCCAAGTTTATTCCCGACTTTCTTGTCATGTTTGTTGACTTGAGACATTTTTGCCACTTTTCACTGTTCTCTGTCTTTTTCACCACTTTTGCTTGTTTCTGTATTTTTTTAAGTTTCCTCCAAAGTTATTCTCGCTAATTTCAGTCCCTTTCACTCTTTTTTGCTACTTTTGGACCATTTTTTAATACTTCTTGAGTATTTCCAGGTTTTATCCCTATTTAAATGCCGATTTTGTTGCTTTTTTTGACAATTTTTACCACCCCAACTACTGCTACTCTTTGCTGTTTTTGCCTCTTTTTACCACTTAGATTGTTTCTTGTGTAAAAGTTTTACAAAGAAAAAAGTGTCTGAGGAAATCTTACAAGGTTTCCAGATCTCCAGAAGTTTTTATAAATGAAACCAGACCAAAATCCTCTCTGTGTTATAAAAGTTCCCAAGATTTTTCACCTTGAAATTTTTCAGGTTCCAATAAAAGTTCTTTGTCTGAAAGTTGTGAAGATTACATGAGGTCTCCCAAAAAGTTTCAAAACAGTTTGGAAAACTTTCAAGATCATCAAGAAATTCTTGTAAAAAATCTTTTCCAAAATCTCAGAAGTTTATTTAAGACAGATTTCAGGATCTTGCGTTTGTCAAAAAGTTAAAGCTTCCAAAGCCTTCACGTCAAACTTTGGGTTTGTGGAGCTGATCCATGACCTGATCCAGAGGTAAACGGTTGTTACAGATAAAGAAAATCCATTTTTTCTTGTTTGCAGTTTGAGTTTCCTTCCCTCGCCTCGTTGTAGTTGTAATAATCCTGGAACCAAAGCTGATGACAGCGCCTACGCCTCATTGTTCTGTAGATTTGTTCTTTTTCATCCAAACCTTGATGAATTCATGAATCTCAGCGGTAACTCCGTCCCGCTGTCTCAAACAGGAGTGGGAAACTTCTTTGGTTTGTCTTTCAAACGTCATAAAACTGACACTGGATGGATGTTAAAACCACATGAGTGAGTGGGTCACGGATGAGAGGTGGTAGAAACTGTGGTTTTTAAGTGTCCCACACAGACGGCGTGTCTTTCAGCTCTGACAGGCTTTTGTGGCTTCGTCCTGACCCACACAGAGAATCCACACGGGAGCAGATCGATGCATCGACTCTGCGTTTGTTTCAGGAAAGAAGACGAGGTGCAGAAGCGTTTACCTCCCGCAGCTTTAAAAATGCAGAACTGTCCCTTTAATCCTTGGTGTAATCCCGTACCGAGCTGTCACACTTAACTCATTTGTACGACAAAGTGAATCCTGACAGAGTCTCAGCGCTGAGAGTGGAAACAGGCTCCTCTCACTCACTTTGTCTTATTTAAAGCTGATCTGGCAGCTGCCGCTTTTTTTACGGCTCAGAGGAGCAGAAACACTCTGATCCTCAAGGTTTCTGAGAGGAGGGATGGACTGTGGCCAGGTACACACACATATACACACATATACACACATATATGGCCCTTTTCCTCTGACTCGTCTCAGCCCTACTCTACTCGCCTCTACCCGGTTTGTGTTGTGTTTCCATTAGTGCGGTACTACGCGTCAGACGCCAGTTTTTAGTACCTACTCTACCCTGGTTCTAAGAGAGTAAAGCTGATACTAAAAGGTGACGTGGACGGACTGCCGGTCACTCATTGGTCAGAGAATGTCGTCTCTGCAGCTTCTGACTCTGAACAAATCACTTACAAGAGGCAAAGGAATAAGTCAGCGACAGGTTTTTAATGACATTTAAACCTGACGGCACAGAACCAGACTGAATGAAGACAAAATACAGCCCTAAAATGCTCCTTCATGATTCCTAAAGAAGTTAAAAGTCCTTTTTAAAGCAAAAAGAAGTTAACANAAATCTCTGCTATACCAGGCCCAAAAATCAAAAATTAAAGTGATCTCACTGGATCCAGGGAAGAGTTGATGTCAGGAAGCAGCTCCTTCGTTTTCCTCCGCGTGCAGCAGCACCAGGCTGTTGTTTACCTCCGTTGTCATGACGACCGACATTGAGCCGCTGTATTACTTTAATGAAATCTTTTTAAAGCTTTTTTTTTTCCTTTAAAGACCACGGTGGCACATATGTTAGTACAAAATGATGTTTGTGTGGCGTTATAGATGAACATGCACACACTTCTGTGCAGCACTTTAGCGCAGCTGTGTTATAAGATCCACGCCCACCGTGAGTCTGTAGTCGGGCTAGAGGAAAAGAACCAAACCCAGTAGAGCTGGAATTGTAGAGTGGAAAAGCGCCAATATACACACACACGGCGTCTATAAATACACTCATCTCCAACAAACAGCTGTTTCTTCGTTCAGGGTTTGTTGTTGCTGCCTAGGACGGAGGTATTGATCTGTGTTTGGAAACTTTGAAACCAGCTCTAAAATCTGTCTCCAAACAGAGTAAAGGTGATCGAAGCCACGGTTCGAGAGCAACAGGTGACAAACTGAACTGAAAACACGTAGTTCCATGTTTTCTTCTTATCAGCTCGGGTTAGTTGATGAACAGAAAACACAATGGGATTCAAATAGTTGGTATCTTGAATTAAGTGATCTTAAATATTTGGGTTTTTGAGAGGAGGGATCCAAAGTGTTGGGGTCCAAGTTTTCAAGATCAAGATGTTGGGATGATAAAGTGTTTTTGGTCTTAAGTGTTGGGATCGTACGTGCGTAGTTTTTTGGATGTTGGACCGTAACACAACAGTCGCTGAATTGAGGTTTTAAAGACAACCATCTCAGAGATGAACAAAAATGTCTGCATCTTAAATCACACAAGAACACTTCAAAATAAAAGCCCAAAAAATGAGCATAACAACCACTTTTTGATTTCTTAATTCTAGCAACAATTGGCAGAATGGAAATTGGATATGATCCGAACATTGACCTGATAATTGACTCAGACCAACGACGGGTTTTCCTCTTATTTGATGTCAATAAAACAAAGGAAGAAGAAAATCAGAGTGGAGTTTTCTCAAGCTCCTTTTCTGGCTCCAGTGTTGTTTGATTGATATTGAGATGTTGTCGAGGTGTGAGAGAAATGTTGAGATGTTTTCATCGCAGGTTCGTCTTCAGTGTTGTAAACAAGGCAGCCGGCCAACAGTTAGTGAAAGTGCTGCAGAAAAGCCCACACTGCTGTTTGAGCGTGGAGACAAACCTACTATTAACCGCTCTGAAAATCTCAGCATTACTCCTCCTAAAAATATCATCTCCTGGATTTTTTGCAGAAACTAATTTCTTTGCCAAATCGACGCCAACACAGTCTCTGAAAACGCCGCCTCCTGCCCACACACTCCACACACTTGTCTGTAGTTTCCTGCGTAGTGACTGAAGGTTTAACAGAGATGCTCATCGTCTCAGAGAGTAACGGTCTTCAGAGGGATGATAAAAAGTGTGTGTGTGTGAGAGAGAGAGAGAGCAAATGTTCCTGCAGCTGAACACACTGTCACTCCGATCGCAGCGGGACGGTGTTGATTACAATCGTCGGGGTTGTGACCTCGAGACGAAGCGTGCAGGAGTTCAGACTGTTTCTTACTTTCAGCTTCTCAGGAAAACAAACGGGGTCAATGACAAAAAGAGGGTCTAAAAACATATTTCTGAGAGAAGAATTAAGTTTTCTAACAGATTTCAGTAGTTGACCAACATTTCAAAGTTTTTAGGTTCATTATTTTTTAGTATTTTTAATTTGAGCACCCAAAAATGTCAGGTGGCTCAACCAAATATATGAAAATATATTTATATGTTCCTGTTATTTTTTCTGTGTGAAATTATTGGCAAGTATCTCTCAAGTGTCTGTAGTGACTCATACATTTTCATTTTGTGTGTTTCATTTCTTTTATTTGTGAATAAGATAAATAATTTGATGTTAAAATAACATTTCACATTATTACATTGGTTGTACCACCTGACATGGAAATTGTTCCAGTCACCAATGAAGTGAAAAAACCTTTTTTATCAGTATTTCAGAGAAATCTACAAACTTTTCCACTTGGTCACAAATGTCATTTGGGCTCCTCTGGCTGATGCAGTTTCCTGTTTCCTGTTTTATTCTCTTCACTTTAAAATAAAAGTCTAATGTTACGGTTGCACCACCCTGACATTTGACAAGGTGAAAATTACGGGACAAAAGTTTTTTA